>VZRH01006731.1:72466-89091 GCA_013397555.1 Urocynchramus pylzowi | reverse complement strand
TCTTTTCTTTTCTTTTCTTTTCTTTTCTTTTCTTTTCTTTTCTTTTCTTTTCTTTTCTTTTCTTTTCTTTTCTTTTCTTTTCTTTTCTTTTCTTTTCTTTTCTTTTCTTTTCTTTTCTTTTCTTTTCTTTTCTTTTCTTTTCTTTTTCTTTCTTCAGAATTTTTGAGTTCTTCTACTTCTGATTTTTTTTTTTTTGGTCCATGTCTTCAGTTCTGTTTAATCACTAAGCATTTTTCCCTTTCTGGAGGTCTTTTGCTTTCTTTTTTCTATCAAAATCCCTCCATCACTCCTATATTTTTCATTACCCCAGCTTTCTTTCCTTATCTTCAGCTGACTATGAGAATGCTGCTTTAGGTTGTTCTCCCCATCTTCTACTTCAGAAAATAGCAGGAGTTGCAAAGGTAACCAGAGTTTTCAATATGGCCAGGACATCACACTTTTTGGGAACTTGGCCCCATTGACCTTCAGTGATGTAATTGAACTGTTGAATATGGTGTTGAGAGATAGTGCTTGAATTCTCCAGAGAAGGATTTGTGAGTATCACCTTCCCCACTACATTGTTATTCCTGGAATACTTTTTTGTCAAGAAGAGTTTGCTTACTTGAGGTATTTGTTATTTTCACACTTTAAAAATGTCAGCAAGCCTGTCAGGGAGGAGATCCATTATCATATAATTTTGAAAACCACCACAATTGAGTATATTTAATTGTTTTCATATTTGTCATACTTTACAATGCTTTATTTTATAGAATGAAAAACATGAAGAAATATTTCTTGCCTCTTAGACCTCAGATTAAATTTGTAAAATAACACTTAATGTGGAGCTAGACATTTTTAATTTTCAAATAAAAAAGGTTGAGTCAGAGATCATTCTACCAAAGAGTAGATAATAAGTAAGAAGTTCCATGTATGCATCATGTTTAGGGTTTGCTTCCCAATGCTGAATTGCACTTGAAAATGACTGAACAAGAAAATAATAAAATCAATCTCCTCAAATCTTGTTAAAAGGGTCTGGGAGGAGGGCCACAAAGATGACCAGAGGGATGGAGCACCTCTTCTATGAACATGGGTTGAGAGAGCTGGGGATGTTCAGCCTGGAGAAAAGAAAGCTCCAGGGAGACCTCATTGCAGCTTTTTAGTACTTAAAGCCTATAAAAAAAAGCATGAGTCACCTTCTACCCAGGCAGATAATGACAGGACAGGGAGAATGGTTTTAAATTAACAAAGAGAGACAGATTACACATTAGGAAGAAATTCTTTACTGTGAGGTGTTGAGGCACAGGAACATGTTTCCCAGAGAGACTGTGGATTCCCCATCCCTGGAAGCATTCAAGGCCAGGTTGAATGGAGTTTTAAGCACCTGGTCTAGTGGAAGGTGTCACTGCCCATGGCAGGGGGTTTGGAACTGGATAATCTTTAAAGTCTTTTCCAACCCAAACCACCTATGACTTTATGATTCTATGAAATACCAATTTTTTTTTGCTCTTGGCTGCATTATGAAGGGAAGGGAGAAAATGGAAACACATGAATGAATCTTCATATAAAGTTAGCTAACTCATGATCAAATCCTGATTGAGAGAAAGTTCTTGCTAGTGTAAGTGTTAAGAGATAGGACCATAGCCCACTCAGGCTTAAACATACATTGCTAAAGCCAGGGCAAAGTGTAACCTTCCTACCTCCTGCAATAGTTCATCACAGCAAATTCCATATGTAAATAATTCTCCTTCTTTGCTATGCACAATAACTCTTCAGCATTTCCTACCTCTCTTGCCTGTGGAGAGTTGAAAATACTAAGTACATAAAGGTAATTTACCATAGTAGTATTTGTGATTATCATTGAAGATTGGGAGCTAATTGGTCACACTAAGACAAATAAAATTTAGTGTTATTGCTCCCATTTTGTATAAGATGGAATTGAGATATAGAGCTGAGCTGCCCAAGGAAATAGCTGTACTTGGCAGCACAGCTGCTGTCACATTAATGTCACTTTAGTATGCACCTGAGATAAATACAATAGTGTGGTAAGAAAAAGAAACATCTCTTCCTCAATTCATGCTACTGGATATATACAGTCCACTCTGGGTGGGCTCAGATCAACTTCAGGGCATGCAGCCATCCAGAGGGACCTCAGCAGGCTGGAGACAAATAGGCTGACAGGATCTTCATAAAGTCCAGCAAGGGGAAGTGCCATGTCCTGCACCTGGGGAGGAGCAATCCCATGCCCAGTATGTCCTGGGAGCCACCAGCTGGGAAGCAGCTCTGCAGAAAAGGACCTTGAGGTTCTGTGGGACACCAGGTTGACCTTGAGCCAGCAGTGTGCCCTTGCCACAAAAAAGGTTGCATTAGACAAAGTATTACCAGCAGGTCAAGGGAGATGATCTTTCCCCTCTACTCAGCTCTGGCAAGGCCACACTTGGAATTCTTTGTCCAGTTTTGGATTCCTCAGTACAAATGGATATACTGGAGAGTGTCCTACAAAGGGACATGAAAATGATTAAGGGACAGGAGCATCCCTTGTACAGAGACTGAGATAGCTGTGACTTTTCAGGCCAGAGAAGACAAGGCTCTGGAAGGGATCCATCAATCTGCACAAATATCCAAGGAAAAGATGCAAAGAGGACAGAGCCAGGGTCTTTGCAGTGGTGCCCAGCAACAGGACAAGAGGCAGGAGGCACAATCTGGAACCCAGGAGGTGCTGATTGAATTTCAGGAAATGGGCATTTCTGAGTAAAGATAATGGGCCAACTCTTCAAAGCACCTAAAGGATTGTTAGGAAGTGAGAGAGTTTGTTCTGAGCGGGCAGAGCAGGATTTTACCACTTCTAGGCTTTTTCCTGGTCGAAGATCAGACTCTTGATATTTAATCACTTTTCAAGGGACTATTCTTCAGCTAAGAGGACTAAACCAAATTGTGTTTGTCTGGTATTTATCTTGAGTGGTCCTGAGAACACAAGCATCATTGCTTCCCTAAAGGAAAGGCTGGTCACAACCATCAACAGAACAGTGAAACATAAGTTAGGTTTGCTTGTGTGAACACACATTTCTACCTACCCTGAACCTGAACTTATCAAGACCCTCACATGAAGGTCATGACAGGCAGCTATACAATTCTGAGTTACAGAGGTTCCCCTTGCCCCTTCATTCAAAGACAAAGACAAAGACAGACCTCTCATCCTGACTGCCCCAGATGCCAGGAGGCAACAGAGGTTTACGTTCCCAGTCACAAAGGTTCTCACACTTGTCCATATACAGCTCCCTCCCACCAGGCAATTCCTTTGAGAGCAAAGAATCAGTCTTATGTTCTCAGGGGCAGTGAGACTCTCTGAGTTCACAGGGTTTATCCTCATGCACTTCAGCAGACAGACTGTACCCAAAGACCTCACTCAAGCCAGCCTGCCAAACCTTCAGCAGATTACAATCATTCCAACTCATGCTTTACAAATCTAAATGAGTTTTCTTTGATTTCTGGTCATGATTAAAGAATGAAGCTGCCGTCCTTGTTTTATGGTGACAGCTAGTTGATGCTGTGCCTTTGTTATGTTTTTTCATCAAGAGACCTGTAACCTAACTGAACTTCACACATCAGTTTTGGGTTGGTGTGTTTTGCATGCTCCTTCAGGTGAGTAGCATGAGAGACATGAAACCACAGCCTGATTCCTGGGCCCTCACATGTTTTTTACTGCCAACATAGCACAATCAAATTTTCATTCAGGGATAGCAAGTACCTGCAGGGATTATTAAGTAGGCATAACAGAAATCAGCATTAAAGAGATCTTATTGAGATGGCTCCTTTTCAATCCCTCTGCTGATACACTTTTGTTTGATGGCTCAAATGGGGGAAAAGAACATCTTAAGATAGCTGAAGGCCATGGGCAGCTGTTACTCAGGGCTGGGTTTTAAGCATGTGCAGATGGGATGGCTGTTGTTAGAAAGAGACACAAGAGAGAAGTTTACCTGGAAACTGAAAGCAGAAGAGCTTCAAGCAAACCTTCACATTCTCCTGTCACTAATACTGTTCCTGCTTCTACAGATAGGGACAAAATAAAAGAAAGAGAAAGAAAGTAAAAAGAAGTGGGGGTAAATTGGAACCCCTGACAATATTTGGTACTCTTCTTATAAATCTGCTGTTTGTCTTTGAAATCTACTTTTGCAAATATGTTTTGGAAGTCCTGTGTGGAGTATAAATAAGACTATGCAAAGCACAGCAGATTTCTTACAACCTCTGAAGAAAGCTGCTTCTTTTTAAAAGAGGAAGTAGTTTGGGAAAGAGGTGTGTGCTTGCTGTCTTTCACTCAGCAACTCTCCATCAGGCTGTCTGTCCCTGGAACTCAGCCAAGTTGCATCCTTAGCCAAGTGTTGCAATTCCCTGCCATTCTTCTGCACCAATAATTCCTGCAGAAGCATGATTCCCACTTGGGTAGTCTTACCTCAGGTGGGGTAGTCTTACCCCAGGTGGTACAGGGGAAGTGCTATTTACACATGGAAGGGAAAGAGATGGAGGTGATGGCTTGAATTCAGCTGAGGATGGCACAGAACCATGGAGTTGGCCCTGCCTAAGTATCATGAGTCACTCTGGAGGTCTTTTTAGACACTTTACAGAGTGACAGGACTCAGGTCAGATGTCTGGATGCAATCAACCAACTGCAGCAAAAAATGTATGTATAAGGCTTGCTGCACCTTTCTGCATTTTGCTTCAATTTTTTCTGGGTTTTTGGATTGTTTGGGGTTTTTTTGTTAGCTATCCCTACCTGATGTTTACCTGTTTTCTGCCCTAAAGTTGCTGTGTTCAGACAGCTTGGAAACAGTTTTTCCTTTCATATATCATTGGGTGTTAAGAAATGAGCATCCCAAACATGCTAAAAGCAAACTAAAGGATGCTACAGCTCAATGGCATTGGTACTTTGACAACTGAGAATTCAGCAGCTCCAAATTGTGAGGGAAAGGACAACAGAGATCATAGGAACCTCCTGTCACCATTAATAGTTTGTGGTCTTGAGGGAGCCATACTCTGAACTTTGGCCCAATTGCAACCAGAAATTCGGTGTGTCACACCCATGATTATCACATAACATCTCTGTCTCTTCTCTGCTGAAATGTTTATGGAGAGGGACAAATTTTTAAAGCATTTTAAAATTGTGTGACTGTGGAGAATAGTAAAACAAAGATTACAGGAATGTTCCATCATGCCCATGTAAGGTCCTAGGGGAAGAAAGTCAGCCAATGCAAAGCTGTATTGGCATTTCAGTGAGGCTGAATTTGTGTGGCCACAGTTAGATGAGGTTATGTGCTTTGAATGCCACTGAGAGCAGTCTTCTCCCTGTGTCCCAACCCACCTACATTCACTCCATCACCTTCCTTGTGCCAGCACTAATGCTAATGTTGCTGTGTTGCAAGCTGATGAAGAGATGTTGATGAAGAGCTTGTTGCAGAAAAGAAATCTGAGAAAAATATCTGTTTTCAGCTGGATGGGCTCTTGATGTGTTGTTGTGAGCTGAACATGAATTAACCTCAGCACAAGGAGGTACAGATAACTGCACACCTGGGGCACAGACAAGGGTGAGGCTGAGCCCTCCTGGTCTGTCCACCCCACCCCAGTGGTGTGCTGTTGCATCCCAAAACACAACATACCCACTGCTGATCCATCTGGATCTGCTGCCAGGCTTTTGGCATACCTTCTTTTCTGGCAGTGGCATCCTGTGAGGTTGGGGATAGCCAAAGAATTTGAAATCAGGCTGGCAAAGGGACTACCACTGCAGTCTGCTTTGGTGAATGGGCACCAAACATGTTCATTTGAGCTTTAGCTATCTGAGAAGTATCTCATCCTTAATTGCAGGGAGCTACACATAACAATTATCATGGTGACTAATTTTCAGGATCTATAGCACAGGGGCCACAGCATCTGTGTTTCTGAAACAACACTTAGGAGAGAGAGGGGATGATCAAGGTGAGCTGCTGGGTGCTCAGAATACAACCAGAGGAAGAAACTCCAACAATTGTCAGAATAAAAAAAATTCACAATCCCAACATAGTACTTGCTGTGGACCCTACTCTTGCAAGGTATTTGGGGAAACTGAGTACTGCAATGTGGGTGATTATTTCTTGTGGGTGGCCAAACAGGTGAATCACAGGACTGGCTCAATCAGCTATTTATTCTATTAAGTCTTAGGGTGTGCATACTGTAATTGTATCTGGCTTAATCATGATTAAGGCTTGCACCCAAGGAGCTCATGAACATGGAGGCAGTAAAACTTGGCTTGAGAACTGAAGTCCAGAGGGCCAGTAATTAGTAACTAGAAGGTTAGCAACTGGAAACCTTTCCTCTAAGCCCTCCTACTCTATTACCAATTAATGCCACTGAATTAATGAACTGTTGAAAGCAAATAATGAAATTAATGGAATGTGTCTGAAAAGAGGAAAGGGGTAGGATGTTTGAATACTTCCATTGTTAGCAACTTCATTTTTTAAATTTCGGTCAATTTAATAGTAGGAAGAAAATAACAATGGGAATATTGTAATGCTTAGGGCTGGAAGCAGCCACAAGCTGAATGAGAGACGTGAAGAGTTACAGAACCAGCGTCCTCCAGGAAATTTTCTCCTCTCCCAGTCTGTAAAGGAGTTCATTCAGCCTTGGTTATCATATCTTAATAAATGAGGTGAATATAAGAATGGATACAAAAACTTATTTAAAGCATAAAGAAAATGTGATATGAAACAGTGTTTAAATTGTTTGGTTTAGGAAGATTAGAAACTGGGTGTGTACATAGAGGGAAGATTTTCTAAAACAATAAATGACAAATAAGAGGATAATCCTGTCCTTCACATAGTGGAAGAAATCAGAGAAGTTGTCAACAAAACCAAAATCTGCTATACGTAAGAAATGCAATTTGCTTCTAAAGCAGTAAGCTTTCTACAATGAAAAAATTGAAACACAGGAAATCTAGACCTTAGGTTTTTTCTTTGTTTTGTTCAGGGTATATTTCTCTTTTTTTTTTTAAGGTAGATTACTTTCATGCCAATGTCCAGCAGCATGAATCTCCTGTATGCAGTGGGAGATGCAAGAGACCTGTTGAGCAGCATTCTCCAGGTGAAGCTCTGCCAGGAAAGGGACAGTTAAATGTCCTGCAGATTCTCCCATCATCAGTGCTGTTATGTGCTGGTGCACAGGACACCACTCCCCAACAAGCACACTTCACTGCCTTATATACTTGAGTGTAAATGTAAGTTGTATCCACGAGATCCTGATGTTGGCATTTAAGAAGCCTCTGTCATCTTTCTGCATTGTACATGTCTCTGGGCATTCTCTGACATCAACTCTGACTGAGTGAGCTGCCATTGTGTCACAGAATGGCCAAAGCCATGTTACCCTAGTTTCAAAAAATAAGAAAGGAAAGCATCATGTAACCTTGAAATTTAATTGTAGTGAATGGCCTTGGATAACTTGTACTACCTCCCCTTATTTTCAACCTCATAACCTGTAGGATAGAGCTTCCCTTTTGGTTATCTCAGGTCCCCCAGCAGGTCTATGTTAATTGAAAACTTTAACTCTATCTTAAGGAGTAATATATTGTAATTCTTGTATGCATTAACAATAGGACTAGGTTGATTTGCCCCAAGATTTTATTAATTTAAATTATCATATATATTTTGATTATTCATTTTCAAATTATTAAGTACAATTAGATTATGCGTGTATCATCAGAATATGCATAATATTTTTTTCAACAATACCTGCATTTTCCTGATGTAGGAAAGGCCAAGTGCTATCAGTTCATGTTTCACCAAAGTTGTTTATTCAGATATCTAAAAAGCACCCCACTGTCCAGCAGGAACTGGAATTTCATGTAGAACTGTCTGGGACATTCTTCTAGATGATTACATAGATAACATACCGAGGAATGCAGCACTGCTAATAGGGTATTAGGAAAGTAGTCATTACCATAAATGACTGTATTTTTAAGAGTGACTTTTCCTAACAGGTTTATCTAAAGAGTTATTATGTAACACAAACAGCCCACAGCCGTTGCATTTTTATGAGGTAAATCCTACTCTCAGTGACACTGTCCAAACTCACTGACCTCAGTTAGCCCGTTCAAGTGGCTCCAAGAACAGATGACCTTTTGGCCAGCATTCACCTCCTCTTCTGTTGTCTCATGAGGCTACACAAACAGTTTAAAGGTTTCTTTTATGTTTGAAATACAGTTTAATTTTCCTTTAAAATTAGAATAGAATAATTGCTGTTGGAAGGTCCCTTTGCCAATCATCAAGTCCAAACTTACCAAAAATTAAAGCGGGTTATTGAGGGCATTGTCCAAATGCTTCTCAAACTGACAGGCTTGTGGCATTCACTCCCTCTCTAGGAAGCCTGTCCAGAAGGATGCTGTGAGAAATAGCACTGAAAGCCTCACTAAAATCCAGAAAACCTTCACTGACTGTCCTTTCTTCACCCATTAGGCAGCTGATGTTACAGCAGGAAGACATCAGATTAGTCAGACAGGACTTTCCCTTTAACTGTGCCTAATGATTTCATTGTTTCATTGCTCTCTAAATGCCTTTCAATAGCATCCAATATGATTTTCTCCATAATTTTCCAGGTGCTGAGGTTAGAGTAACAGTTCTGTAATTTCCTGGATCTTGATTCTTGTAAATTGGAATAATGTGGCTAGCTTTCATCTTCCAGTCAGGAATGAATTCCCCAGACTCCCAAAGCCTGTGATAGGTGATTTCAGCAGCTGAACAGACCTGTAAACTGAACTGTTAAGTTTAGCACTATCTCTTTTTTGGAAGAGAACTCTGATCTAGTAAGGAAAGATCATGAATATTATTTGAAATTTAAATTTAAATAAGATTTAAATTTTCATGACCATAGTAGAGGGATATTTGGAATTGTTCCTTAAAATTGGTTAAATCAAAGAGATTATTATGTACAAAAATGTTAGTGATTTTAAACTTAGACTGACTGTAGGCTTTTCTAACCCAGTATACCATCTTTACTGATACCTGTGCTACATGGTTCTGAAGAAGGTAAAAGAGCACTCACAGTTAACACCTTGGAAAATAATTTATTCACTGTTAGCTTTTATTTTTAAACAAAGGCTGTGTTTTGAAGGTTTACTTGATTGTCCCTAAAGTATTGTCCCAGATTTATTATTTTTAATAATACAGTGAATATAGCCTGTTAGCAATTCTGATTTTGTTAAAAAGCAAGCAGGTATGATCTGCCTTGTTACTTGTTCCTTAGGAGAAGGAAGGATGAAGTAACAGGTTGTCCATGAAACAAATTTGGCTAAAATAGCCAGTATTGGATGCTCTGTTTGGAAATTATTCCTGGAAGACTCCTGGTGATATAATGCTACCTTTTCCTGCAAAACTGTGTACACCTCCAGAACACAATATTTATTTATATCTGTGAAAAAGATCCATGCTTTCCTGGGGCAGAATAGCTGCTACATAAGAGTTTACTAAGACAGTAATTCTAATAAATGTACTTCTTAAATGACATGTAGGTATGGAGAAGCAAGGCAAGGAAAGCAGCAAGAGGAGAAAGGGTGTAGACAGGTTTGCTTTATTTCATGCCAGCTGAGTCCCCACAGCATATTCAGAGTGATGAAAACAAAGGCTAACAGGAGACATTAATACATAAAGAGATTATGTGTTTTGATCAGAAACAGATGTGCTGAAGTGAGACTTGAAAGGGTTGCTAGCATCTACATCTTGGGTAAGATGCACCGACATCAGTCAGTATAAGTTGGAACTGCTCCTGATTATAAACTGAATGGACTTTGCAGGATCACTTTCCAGAGAGCACCTACTACTGCAAACAATGGCAGTGTTAGAGAGCCACTTCTAGGTTTTTTCATTATGAAAACAGTAATTGTCATTGTAAATGCAAAAACTATAAGGAAGTTTCTTTATTCATCTAGACCAACAGAACAATTTTTGATGGAGGTCTTTATTTCACTTATAGGAAAATTCAGGTATGCATTTAAACTCAGATATATTTTACCTATGTATTATTGTTGTTCATATTGTGAACCCTGCAAGTTTTATACAGTTCTGTTCTCTGAAAGGAAGTATAAATATAAAATTTTCTGTAATAGAGACTTCTGTCTTCCTACTTTTGTTTTGGTTTTTTTGTGATTACCCATATGCAAGCCTTTAACTTCCAGGAGAGCTGCAACCAGCTTGACATCAATGAGCAACCTATTCTGTGAATTCTTAGAAGTATTCACAGAAATTCCATTTGAGTAGCAGCTGGGATGCATCCAAGGATTCTCTGCTAAAACCCCCGGTGTTTTGGGAATGAGGTTATCAAGCGTTTGTGGCGTCACCAGTGATCTCAGTGGAGCACAGAACATTCCCCAGCAGCAGAAATGTCTGATAGTGTGGCGCTGCTGGTATGTTTAAGTATCCAGTAAGTTCTCTGAGGTAAGAGCCACATGATGCAGTGAAATTGCTCTTGAACCCTGTGACTGGCCTGGTGACCATGAGGAGCACAGCAGGTGTGCCTGCAGCACACCAGGAATTCAGTTCTTTTCTGTGTGCAAGGCGCAACATGAACTGGAGGCTGTGGCTGTTTGTGTCATCATTCTGTTCGTGACACAAGATTACTGTCAGAAAGACATTTGAAAAGAGAACACATTATTTCCACACTGTTTTTCATGTATGTTCTTTTCTGTATGAGTTTTCCCATCTGAAGATACTGTGATGCTGTGTAGAAGGGATATGTGTTCTACCTTGTCAAAATTATATAACAAACATACCACCAAAACAGCGTCTATTCTAATGGTCACTTTCCTGTCTTCCATCCTTCTTTTTCCCTTTCTTTTTTATTATAAGTTTTGCCACAGGCCACAGGCCTATGGAAATACTTTTGTATTGGCTACCTGAAAGGGCATCAATAAACAAAACTTGAAACACATCAGTTCCATTGGTTGCCATTTGCCTTGGGTGTAATTAAATAACTGAAATTACTCATGCTCAATAAATGCCACTGGGTTTGTGTGTGTTTAAACTTTTCCAGACTCTGTTTCAAAATCTCTATAAAGGGGAAAAAAAACCACTTAAAATACAGTTTACTCTATAGAGACCTAGCTAAAGTGGAAGGAAATAATCCAGTAATAATTGGCTACATACGCACACAGATTACAGGGCTACAAATCGGGAGCAAACACTAATTGCTGGTTTTTAGAATTAATTGTTTTATTCCAGAGGGACACAGAACCCTTTCTATGCTGGTTTCAGACAGTGCAGAGTGGTGAACAGGTGACATGGGAAAACAGAATATTCTAGGCCCATGCTTGCTTGTAGCAGGGTGTAAGGTAAAAAGGCAGCATATAGTATCTGTGGATAAACCTTTTAGGACCAGGGCTTTGCTCCTGTTACTGTTTAGTCATTCTGTTAGGAAGATGGGGGAATAGAAAATGAGACCAGGTTCTTTTGCTCCTGGGTTCTCTTTCAGGTTTCACTGTGAGCTTAGTGTAAAACTGGATACATGTAAAACATATAGATTAATGAAAAGAAACATGGAGCAGATCACTGCTGTTCACTCTGTCATCAGCGTTGCAACAATAAACAGAATAAAGACTAAAAAAGAGGAGTTTTGCAAGACATTGGGGTTTTTTGGCAATTTGGATCCACACTTCGAGATGTAAGTCTTGTGTGGGTTGTTTTTCTGTTTTTAATAATACAGCTAAATACACCAAAATTGTCAAAGAAGAAAGCTATCTATAACAATGCACAGGGTGGGAGGGGGAGCACAGAACTGAAAACCAGTTTGTGGTAGTAGAGGACAAAGAAATCCACACGACAGTCAGTGTGAAACTCTTGGCTTGCATATTGAAAGTATTATGGAAGAGAAAGAATGTAAAATGTTAATTAACACATAAATTGTTAAAGCATCTGAAAAGTTAAAAAACTTGTTGACGGAATCCTAACAATGAATCAATGATTGGGGAAACATGCCTGACACTGAAAAGCTTACAAAGTACAGTCCATACAAGTATTAAAATAAATAAAAATGAGAAGTGGCATGTTACAAGTGTTAAGTATCTCCACAAGGAGAAAATGCCAGCCTGGCAACAGCTCTGTAAAGTACCTGAGAATGATGTAACAAGAAACAGTGGCTTGGAGCTTAAGCCAATGTTAATTTTAAACAAAAGGAGTGATATTATCTGTAACAGCAGCATTGATTAACTGGGGAACAAAATTCCACAGCAAATGGTAAATTTTTAATCCTCAACACTTTCTTGAAAACAAGCTCCATCTAGACACCTTTACCCAGAGCTCTGGTATGTGGAGAGTTATAAGCATCTATGACATATGGAAGCTCAGCCTATGTGATTTTAGGGTTGTTTCTGGCCTTAAATTCTAATAATCCCCTTTATTTCAAAGAGGTAGTGAGCACAAACTCTGTAAACATGGGAACAGGGGTGGAGAGGAAGGATAATGAGAAAAAAGTGAGGAACAGCTACACATAACCAAGTTCAGAACTTATTATGTACAAGCATCACCTTCTGGTGATAAAGCACATTTTGTTTTTGACCTTGTACTTGTCCTTCTATGCTGACTAAAGCCAGAGGTGGAGAACACCCTGTATTCTGAGGAGGCTGTCAGTGCTGTGCTAGTCAGCTGGAGAACTATTTGGTCAGTAGGAAAAATGCCTGTGCCTCATTAAATCATTCCCTGTATGTTGCAGTTGAAATGGTTTTGCTCTTTGCGCTACCATTGCATTCTATGTCCTCCCCAGTTTTATAAAATGGAGAAGAATTCGTAGAATCATGGAAAGCTAAGGGATTGGAAGGGACCTTAAAGGTCATCTAGTCCCAACCTCCCCTGCCACTGGCAGGGCCATCTCCCACCAGACCAGGTTACTCAAAGCCCCATCCAGCCTGGCTTTGAGCACAGCCAGGGTTGAGACATCGACAACTTCTCTGGGCAACCTGTTCCAGTGCCTCATCACCCTCACAGCAAAAGGTGTCTTCCTAACACCTAACCTCTGCTATGACCAGAGACTGTCAGTCACACAAGGGGTTTTACTTGTTCTTTGAATCTTTGAAATACTTGTGTGCACCTTGCTGGGTTAATCATTGCGTATGAAGTTACTCCTTATAAGATTGCATCAAATAGCGATAACCTACATATTTAAAAGATAATAAATCTAGTGAAGAATTTCCAGTCTCTGTTTAGATAGTGTATTGTGTGAGAAGTGGTTGCAGAGTGCACAACCAGCTGAAATACACATCATCACAGGCTTCTGTCCTGATCCTGGATATTGGCTAGAATTATAATCCAATCTTGAGTTTTAGTGATTGGGGTCAAGGCAATTAGTGGCTGTTGTCTCATAACTCTTACATACTTCTTTACCTCACACATTAAAAGTACTTGCCTTGAAAGTTACAATTTAGGATTCTAGGCACAACTCTGTATGACAGAGCCCATCCCGTATTTTATGGGAGAGTGGACTAACTAGAGCAAGGCCCATGTGTGAAATAACTGTTAGGATAAAGTGAAAACTAATTTTAGATAGAATTTCTAATTTCTGGTACATAATATTTGATGATCTTCCCTTTTCTAGCAATGCTATTTTGATCTATGCTGTGGCTGGGGTTGGGGGTCCATAACTGTAGAGCACAAACCAAAAGAAGGCTCCAATGCCAGAGCCCTTTGGTATTTTGTGCAAGAGCCCATAAACCCTGCATTGAGTTGATCACTAGTCACTCTTTTCTGATAGAAATTCTGTGCAAATATATGAGTAACAGCACTGATGTAAGTGAAAAACAGCCTAAAGACAGACCAATCTTCTTTTGTGTTGCTGTAGACTTTCTCAATCAGCTTATTTTTCTCAGTATTTTAAAATCCTTCAAACTGCTTTCACATTTGCAAAGGTAAAATCTCATCTTTTCCTTCCTGCATTTCAAGGTACATGTGCTGTCTTTCTGAGGGGTAAACTGACTCAGCAGGTTTTTTTAAGCAAAGGACTAAATACTACAGCCTTGAGTGCTGTAGATCAAAAATTAGGAAGACAATAGAACAAGAAAGTGTGAAGAGAGAAAAAAATTAGGAAGACAATAGAACAAGAAAGTGTGAAGAGAATCTTTCCCAGTGAGAAAGATTTTATGTAGGAATGTTTGTGGTAGGTTAGGTGTCTGGGATTTACTTAGCTTTTTGAGCTTTTTGCACCTGTACTGATGCCTGTGTTGTCTTGGTAGTATTTAAAGCTTGCTCTGGAAAATAAGCTGGAAGACACAGTCATGACATCAGTTTAAAATCCCCAAGCAGGATAACATTGTCAGCTACTCAGAGAGAAGAACAGCTGTATTTGCTCTCAGCTTAATAGTTGAGCTGTTTGGAAGTGCAGCACACACAGAGCAGAGATGTGGAAGTCTTAGGACTATGCAGCCTAAGTGTTCAGAGCCATGATGCATTTTGAACATTTTTTTGTTTGTATCCCCACTGAGAGGCAGAATGAAGTGGGTGTCAATTTTCTGGCATTGGTTTAAATACTTCTGTGATGTGTAAGAAAGAGGGCTCATGCATCAACTCCCTTAAAAAAATTCCTAAACCCGTGAATTCCTGGCCTTTGGCATGTTGGACAGGTCCACAATCTCAATACAAAAGCCTGCAATCACCCACATCACAGCTGATTGCAAATAAGAATATATTCAGCATCTCTAATAAGGGAAGCAGAATTTTGGCACAAATTAGTGTAACTAATCTCTGAGGGATTGGCCTAGATGAGTTTCTTTTCGTGTAGAATCCAACTTAACTCTGTATCAGAAACACAACTCTGATTAGACGAATGTAAACTCTCTTAAGGGGGTCTCAGACATCTGATTTGAGCAGAGTAGTTTTAATTTCAGAATTTTAATTTCAGAGTAGTTTTAACTTCAGAATTTTCAGAAATTTTTCTAATTGTTGTTATTCAGAATAAATTGCCACACAATTATTAAAGAAAATGTCTAATAAAAAAAGCAAAGCTTTATATTTGCTAACATGGAGTCATCTTGGTTTAAGAAAATAAAAAACAGTTTATGTTTTGCTGTTATGGCTTCTGAACCAGAACTGCTTCAAGGGAAAATGTCATTTCAGCAGGTATGTAGATACCAGAACTTTTTTATGTCCAAGTAGAGATTAAATAAATTTCTGTTTGAGTAAGCATTTTCAGCAATGATTATATTCACATTTGGCTGATCTGGCTTTCAGAAAAACTGAACTCCTATGAATTCTGATGGAGTACTTAGCCATAGAGAAATCGATGTCACCCATACAGAAAACTTTTTGCTATTTACAAGGGGTGCATGTCTGCTAAACTCACTCACCCTATTGTGAGTCAGTGGCGAGAAATTATGCAGCAGCTGATGCTTATCATGATCAGATTGAATCACCTCTATCATTCCTTTCTGCTGCTGCCTGGAAAGTTTTATTGTGGCTTCAGAATCTTGAGAACAAGCCCAAATCATCTTCTCATTTATGCAGGTGATTTTTTTAGTTACAAAAGAATGTAATATGTTTTATTCAAAGATGGCAGGATTTTTGTGGGGAGGGAGGAACCTCATTGAAAACTCTTTTTAAGGGGTCTTCAGTGTCTCAGAATGCAAATCATTATGTACAGCAAGATATTCTTTTCTTCCAAAAGATCTTTTGGGCAAGTCTTGTTCTATAACTACCAGCCCTCCTTCGGTGCAAATGGCTTCACTCTGAGCAGCATGCAGGAGTTTGTACTGAGGGGCACAGGAGCCAGAAATGTGGCACAGCTCAAGAAAATGTAATTAAATCAAGCAGACAAAGAATGCTACCTTTTTTTAAAAAAATCAATTATTTATATTACAAGAGCTCTGTTAGCTGATATAACATTTTCAAATGAACCAAGAGAGACTCATTGTCTGAGCCAGGGTGCAGTCAAGCCTGGGAATGAGAACCAGGTGTATAGTTTTATGGACAAACTCCCTGACATTTAGAGGTAGCAGCTGCATTCCAATGTTGTAAATCTGGCCTCATAAAGCCTGTGCACTTTTTATATATGGGGTCTGATATACCCCCAGGTGTCAATGGTTAGCCAAAGAATAGAGTTTGGGGGGGGTTAGGTTGATGTTTGTTGCCACTTGAACTAAAACCTATTTCAAATGGCTTGTCTTTAACTGGAGTTGGCAAATACATGCCTTCTCCAAACAGAGATAAGCTGAGCGAGTCTTTATATGTCAAGTTCAGGCAGAGATGAATTTCTTCAAGCCCTCATTGTTCTCCACTCAAGTCTCTGCTGCTGCCTTGTGTTCATTTATTCTCACTGCAGCAGAATGGCTACATCCTCACCATGGCCTGCCTGTGGTCCTAGAGTGACCAGCAAGAATGAGAGTTTCAAGTTTAAATAAACATTTGAGGTAGTCATTTGAGGTAGGCCTTCTTGTGCTGAGTCAGGCAAGGCATCCCTCAGGTCAGCATTTCATTTTTTAGTGTTAGAAAAAGAAAATAAACTGTTGTTCCTGTCTCAGACCAAATTAATCACATTTACTTTCAAAAATATGAATCACCACCATATGCCATCAGATTTACTGCCATTTCAATGCTGGGCTTGTTTTCTCAAGGACAGTATCAGAGGAGAGGAGAGGAGAGGAGAGGAGAGGAGAGGAG
>VZRH01006731.1:445-72371 GCA_013397555.1 Urocynchramus pylzowi | reverse complement strand
AGGAGAGGAGAGGAGAGGAGAGGAGAGGAGAGGAGAGGAGAGGAGAGGAGGCCTCTCCAAACTAAAGTGCTGTAAAAATAAACTGGTCAATATATGGATCCTGCTGTTCTCCTTGAAAAATCCATGTTCCTCAGCTCTGTGTCCTGAACAAAATTATATGTTTATCTTTTGCAGGCCTCTAACACACCTGTCAGAACTGTTGTTGCCTAAACTATCAGCCAAGCCAATCCTTGCTGGATATCACAAGGCAGCTACCAAAGGGAGCAGATGCTCTGTTAGTTCAAATAAAAGCAAGAGAAGTTCTGTTCTTGGTTAAATACTGTGACACTGTTACAGAATGTAAACAAACATAAATGGAATGACAGCCTCAAAATCTGGAAAGGCTATCTGGCAATCAAACTGAAATCATAATTAGTGACCCACCATCAGGCTTTAAGGATTGCTTTAAGGATTAATAATAAAACAATAAAAAGATTTCATAGTTGTATGAACTTCAAGAAAAGTGAATCTCTTTGATTCTGCTTGAGACATCTTAATATGAATAATCAGTGAGTAACACAATCAAACACATCTGGGAATAATAAGTTTAGTGAGGCATGAGCAGAGATTAATTCCTCTATTGAAAGGTAAGAAGGACAAAAAGGCAGAAAGCTTCTCCTTTTTCTCTTCCTTTGTTGAGTGGGATTTCATTACAGACTAGCAAAAACATTACAGAGCATGGAACTACCAGCCAAGTGGTATTTTGATACTCTTCAATACAATTTAAATCAAAATATATTTAATGTTTCCTTAATAAAGTCATTGGGCTTTAACCATTCTCAAAATTCGACTTTATCTACCTAGGGGGAAAAAAAAAAATCTGTAACAAAAGAATGTAGTTTCTTGATTCCTGAACACTCTGCAAGTAGTACATTGACATACACACTCTTCCACAGCCCTGTTACACAAGTTCATGAGATCTGTACAACAGCCTTATGTGGATACACATATCCAAACAGGTGATGAGCACCTACATGAAAAATCATTCCAAATAACACAGAATATATTTTACAGAAGTTTGATTAAAGTTTTAATTAATGGGTATTGCATTTACTGCGTCTTCACAAAATTTTAAAATTTAAAAATTCACTTTAGGCATTTTAGCATAATGGATGTCCTGCTGAGAATAAAAACAGAGAATATGTTAGGCACAGATGCAAACAATTTTAAGGCAAAGTTAGAATTATACAGACACTGATCTTATCCCTAAAGATAAAGCAATAAAATTGGTTAGAGTGGCTCAAAGAAAACACAGGGAACTAAAGAAAATAATTAGGCAAACTCAGAAGATTCAGGTAGAATTATAAGAGATCCTTCAACACAAATACAGTCCTGTAAACCTGTAAAACAGTCCCCTCAAGCACAGAAGCCCAAACATTTGTAATCTAAAAGATTTAGACTTCAGCAGTGGTAAAAAATGTGATTTTTTGACTACCCAGGGTAGATCACAATGAAATGACATTCGAGACTTTCACGTATATTTTCTTCTTAGAAAAAATACTATCTTAAGCTTGACTTTTCTCCATTGTTTAAATTACCTGCAACTTCATGTTCAAAATCTTAATTATTCTGTAATCAGCTACCAGAGGTTTTTTAAATTTCTCTTATAAATACTTCAGACTTAATCTGATTTAATTCTTAACTCTCTCTAGAAGTAACAAGTGACAGGAAGACCTGATCAGTTTTCCTGAGGAACATACCAAACTGAGGGACATTTACATTGCTGCTGTCTACATTTTGGCCTGTTCCTAACACTGAGGATATCACAGTCTGCATGGATAGAGAGAAGCTGTAAAGACTTCAGAACAGCCCCCTTTTCTATGAAGTGCTCAGAAACCATGAAGAAACACACAAACTTACAAGACTTGGTGGAAGGGTTTCTCCCATCTTTTTGTGGGAACCTAATGGAGGATCAGGACCTACTTTCCACAATGGGTTTAGGGTAAATGATGAGCCCTGCATCTTCTTTCAATTTTTCTTTGGGACTAATATCCAAATATATGTGCATGATACCTCTGTTTCCTTGATCAAAAGGCAGCAAACAGAGGTCCTGGGCTGTGATTGCAGATGTTTATATTACCCACTGAACCATGAGGAACTATGGCAACCATTTATCTTATCTATCTTTTTAATAAATCAGGAATTGCAGTGCTGGTAAAGATGAGTAGCTGACAGCACTACCTAGTGCTGTGCACAGCCTGTGAATGCTGAACAAGGGCTGACTCTATATTCAAGTACACCTCTGTCTCTTCATTCTTTTCAGCTCTTTCTTCTTTGATTTCTGTATCACATTTTGGAGATGCAGTTCAGAGAGACACAGCTCTTTTCCTATTTTTGTTCTCCAGCCTTGTATATCTGTGGTGTGATACCTTGTTGGCAAGATCTGCTGCTACCCCAATCTTGCCCTTTCAGCATGTTTGTCAGTAACTGCAGGCTTGACTTCTCAATTTCTTTAGCACAGCCCACCTCATTAAATGCAGGCAGAAGGGTTTTCATTCCCTCTTTATGAAAAGCATGATGCTGCATGTTGTTAGTACATTCTTTTAGAGTATCACCTTATTTTACTTAAGCTAATAGAAAGATGAAGAAGAAGTTTCTTTTTTATTTTGATTTTTTTTTTTTCATTTTGGCAGATTAAGCTGGCTGGGACTTTACAGGCTGAACCCCTGTGGCTCTCAGTATCAGAGATAATTACAATGGGCATGCAGCCAACCTTTATGTTACTTAAAAATTATTTACTTCTCTTAACAATGACATCTTTATTTTCAAACTTTCCAGAGGGGTCATTATGTATTGTATTGAGCTGAAGCTCCCCTGCTGGGATGGAGCAAGATGAAAGGTTTAAATCTTTAATTAGGATTCTTTTTTATCTGAATTTCCTGGTTAGAGCAGAAGGATGAGAATCAAAGAGACAGCTTTGTGTTCTGGCTGTGTATTTCCATCTGTCAGAAAGGATTTGGTTACTGAATTTTGTAGTATCACAAGAATCAGTGATCCAGTCCACTTGAAACTGGTTGATGAACTTGAAATGGGAACAGAAATCCAGAAATAATGCCAGGAATATGTGCAGTTTCTGCATGGATCTCAGATGTCGTGTGCTGGAAAATGCTGAGGCCTGGCCGTGTAAGATTGGAAGGTAATTTGACACCTTGCACAAAGTCTAGTCAAGTACAGTAAATGTGCAATAACCCTGGAATGCTAAATTATCACCTGAGTCAGAATTATGTTTCCTTTGTGACAACTTCATCAGCTCCCTGGTCATGTAAAAGCTGAATTATAGATTTTCTGGTTATGCAAAATGTCTGATCTATAAAAGGTGGATCATTTATATGCCTGTCTTGAGAATTCTCAAAGTGTCCACTACCTTGAGAACAAAAACCGCTAACCATGTCTGGTTTGCTGATGCAGCAAAACTAATTTCCTGTAACAAATGTATTTATTTTAAGACTATGAATGGGCAATTTTTATTGTTTCAGGGTTTGGGAATCTCCCATGCTCCAGGCCTTGGAGGATAACGAGCTATTCAGAAACTTCTTGCTTGTAAAATCTGTTATACTTGTGAGACGGGTAACGCCCCTTTTTGCACTAGTCTAGGCTGCAATACTTTTTTAGAAGAAAACTACTGGGGCCTGAATGTTTGGACAATGGGTACCAGACTGTAGCTTTAGCAGAAAATAAACTTGCCAGCATGAAGGGGAAATGGCTGAACAGTGGGGACTTAGCACTGGGATGGTTAATTTATTAAAATGTCCCTAGGTGCAGTGGGGGAGGCAGCCCTTCATGTGACTGCATGGTAGGACGGTGTGGGTGTTGCTCAGCTGTGACAGACACAGCCCCAGAGCTTGTCAATGAAACAATGACATCTGAGCTGGAAGCAGATGTAAATATATGAAAGGACAGTATCAGGACATCTAAATGATCAAACATGCTCCAGTAATGGTCCAGAACCATGCTAGAGATTCACTCAGGATCCCAAAGAGATAGTGAAAATTACCTGCTCAAGGATGTTCCATTTTATTTACCAATGACTCAGTTTCTTGATACTTCTGAATACTTTGCTTTCATTCCAAGAGGTGAACTGTGTACCTACATGGTCTAAAACACCCATGTCCCTAAACTGTGTATTTATGACGACCTAAAAGGCCCATAAGTCAATTTTGTCCTTGAACTGTATCCCATTCTCAGCTTTTTTTCTCCATTTCTTTTTCCTATTTGATTTGTCTGGATTGATAATTGAGAAAGATCACATTGTGATCACCTCTGCAGGTATGTTTTGGTGCTGACAGAAGCACTGGATCCAGATGATGCTTTTCCTATCTGAAGCTCATTCTCACAGATGTTGCTACAAGACGTGCCAGAGAAAGCAATGTAAATAGTCATGGTGAGGAGCTTCCTCCCTGAACAAACACAGTTCATGAGAGGAGAATGCATCTGATGTTCTTGTAAGATCAGGTAGCCCTCAGGAGCAGAAGTATTTATTTGTGGTTTTGCCTAAATTTCAGGGTGAACACTACGTTCGCACTGTGAATTTTGGGAGGGGTATGTCACTTATTAAAATGTTTTCATAGCAACTCTGCATTGTGTGAGAGTTGCATCCACCTATTTCAGAAAAAGTCTTAAAAAAGGCAGGGAATAGTGACTTATGTGTGAAACCTAGTTATGGTCAGTTTCCTATCTATGAACAAAGATCTTAATTTCTCTGTGCCACAGCTTCTCCATCTGTAAAAGATCATTAATTACTTCAGAGCCATAAACAAAGGCTACTTCACTGAAATCTGGTGAAGTAGCATTTCCAAGTGCTTGAGATACTCACACTGAAGTGTTTAGAGAGTATAAAAATATTACTGGGAACAGAAGTGGAATAAACAAAGTGTTAAAACACTTTAATGAGAAATGCTGACAGTGAATTTGTTCACTCTGAGTGGCAATTCATTTCACAGATCTAATCTTTGCCTTTGGGTCCAAACAAATTGAATCCTGCACAGATGAGAAATTAGATCAGATCTTATGGTCCTTCTCACAGGACAAAACCAAGACTGTCTTCTAGAAAGTCACTCCTAATATGAAAATGAGATGAGTCTTGAACTGACAATTTCCTGAGACTTGAAAGATATCTTATGCTTCATCTCCCTAGTTCCATGGATATTCAGCACTCATTGCCATGGAAATCTTTGAAAATCCTGTATTTCAGGATTTTCAGTTTTCAACTAATAAAATATCTGTGGCTGTGCTGTGGATTTTTAGATTTTGAAGTGTTTCTGCCACATTTGATATGGTGTGAGAGACAATGAGGAAATCGTGTGTTGCAGGAGAGACTGCTCTTCACAGTGCTGTGGTGAAAAAAACCATCAGTGAAGGTTTCCACTATCACCTTTGGTGAAGGTGATAATGGAAAAGGGAGATGATGTCAAGAATCCTCAGGCCACTAAATAAATTTTCAGTTGCAACTATTACAATCTCATCTACTTTGGTATTCATTTGTGGGTTAAGCTGCTGTGTTTCCTTTATTTCTGACATGGGTGTCTCTGCAACTGTCCACCTTTTCTTCCTCCTTCTATCAACCTGTTGAATCAGGAGCATCTCTGTGTCTCTTCCACAAATTGTACCTTCAGAATTGCCAAGGAAGACAAATCTTGTCAGAGAACTTTTCTGCAGAAGTTCGGTCTTAAAAAAGGAAGCAGGTTTTTGTCCTTGTACCCTAACAGAACTGGGACCCATGGGGAAATGCCTGTCTGAGCCTGCAGGCAGCCTGATACAGTCAAAAGAAGCAGCAAAGTTTAATCCTGTAAGATAATGGTACTGACAAGAGCTGTTAATGACTTCACTGTCACCCATTACAACACTAATACAACTAATCTGAAACTTCATACCATGCTCTCTCTCTCATACCGTGCCCAAAACCATCAGCTCTTCATATGCAACTATGAAAATATTCTGCAACCTCAACTGTGAATAGAAATGTGCAATATGAAGTTCTGATGTCTGTGGAAAGCGATTCTAAACCAAAGTAATCATAAAAAAATATCTAAAGAACCCAAAAGGGCAGATTGTGCAAATGCATCCACATTGTTAATAATGTTTTCTTTTCAAATGGAATTGTTGTTCTGTGGGTCCAGATGTATTGTAAGGTAACATTTGACATCACACATGGCTTCATGGTTTGCCCCTTCAATTAATACAGATGGCTTTGAGACAGTGATATTATTAATTTAAAATTTAGATGTCTGAACATATGTATATATGAAATATTCATACAATCTTCTATCTACCCTTCTGAAATTGAAAATCATTGCTTCAGAGTGCAGAGACTTGTGATTTTCTTTCCAAAGCTGTCTTTCCAATTTGTTCCTCATGTGGATGCATTTCCTTCTTCCATTCTCTCCTATAGTCTCCGTGTCATGTCACATCACAGCACGCCACATCATCTCTTCTCTCCTAATCATATGCTTCAAAAAAGCAGACAACAGTCACAGAGAGCAGATATTCAAAAAAGCCTCAAAAATGCAACAACAAAAAAGGTGTTGAAATTTGATCAGCAAAAGTGTGCCTTGAGTATCAGGAAATATTTGTGATAGTATGGAACTGGGGGTGTTAATCATTAGGCACTTAGCAGACAAATTCCTGCTCACTTTAAACTAGGGTAGATAAAGAATTATATTAATACACTAACACTCAGTAAGTCTCTCTCTCGACACAAAACATCTGTCTATGATAAAAAAACTCTCTTTGAAATGCTGGAACTCCTTTGCTACCAGGATTTGGCAAGGCAGAGATGGAAGATCAGCATAGTACCTTGTTGCAGGAGAGAATAATTTTTTCATTATACTGTTAATCTGAATTACCCCTGAAGAGCAGAAGATCTCTGCAGGAGAGGTGGAAAATAATGCAAATCCAACAAATTTTTTTTATTTCCACATTTCATTTCTGTTTTCATTTCTCCAAATTCTATAGCTTGCTTATTGTATTGCTTCTTCCTATAATGCTGGGTTTTCCCCTTAAGATACTACTGGGCTTGAATTGTCATCTGATACAAACTGGAATAATGCAATAAATGTCAGTATTTTATTTATGTTAGTCCACCAGCTGGCCACTGTATTTAGCAATTGTCAATGCCACAAACTGTGAGTGTAAGGAAATAAGAAAAGAAATTTACCATTATTTTTATACTGACATTTCAATTAATTTTTAAGCCAAACACCTGTGAGCTGTATATATGTATATACTTGTGGTGTGTACAGAAACATGTGTACTTTGTGCTTATATATGACTGTACTATGTGTATATTGCATTTTTGCTTCCATTTCTTCCCTGGTAACATCAAAATCTTCTCCTACTGAATCCTAGATCTTTCCATCCCATTGATTTTTCAATATTCTGCTTTAAAACTGTTACTGGTCCATTGTCTAAATTCCAATTGAGAACGCATGAAAAGTTCCAAAAGAAGGCATTTATCTCTCCATGTAGATACTTAATAAAAGTAACTTTTCAGAGAGTTAGACATTTTTCAAATCAAATCTGCTACAGATGGTGGTCTAATCTTACTCTTGATTACTTCACTGTAAATATAGTGACATTTCATTGAAGTAAAGGCATTTTAAGTGAACTACTTTTATGAGGAAAAAAAATCAGTGTAAATAGAGCCATTATGAGGCTGATGAACTCCTTTACATCCCACTCACACTATAAAATAAGATTGAAGTGGGACGTAAGCCTTGCACTGTGCATGGTGAACTTCTCTTACATGATGAATGCTAAGTAGGAGCATCCACTCAGGTTCTGTACTGCTCTGCTAATAGAGACCATGAGTAAGAGCTCATAAACAGGAGATTATAAACAGGACTTATGATTAAGATAAACAATTCCTTTCCCTTTTTGTTTGCCCTTTCTAATGTTTGTAAATATTTATTTTGTTATGCTTCCACTTGTATTATATGAATAGTTCTTGTTCTCCAAAATCAAGGAGACACTTCTCTTTTAATTCCTGCACTAAAATGTAATGCTGAAAAAAACCTTGTTATAAATCATGCCTCTGGCTGTATGGCTTTGCAGAAAGAGTCTGGGGATACTGATGGACCCCAGGTAGAACATGAGCCAGCAATGTATCCCTGACACCAAGAAAGCTAATCCTGGGCTGCATTTAACAGAATGCTGCCAGCAGATCAAGAGAGGTGATCATTCCCCTCTGCTCAGCTCTGGTGAGGCACCACCTCAAGTCCTGCATCCTGATCTGGGCTTCCAAGTTAAGAGAGACATGCAGCTGCCACACAGAGTCCAACCAAAGGCCACTAAGACAATTTAGGGAGTGGAGTTTCTTTCCTGTGAGGTGAGGCAGGGAGACCTGGGACTGTCCAACATGTACAGAAATCTGAAGGGAGTGTTTAAAGAAGGCAGATCTGGACAGGCTCTTTCAGTGGTGTCCAGTGACAGAAAAAAAAGCAACCAGCATGAACCAAAGCACAGCATGTTCCATCAGGAAATGTATTTTACTGGGAGGGTGATAAAACACAGGAGCAGGTTGCCTAGAGATCTAAAATCTAGATTTGCTGCATTTACAGTCATTCTGAGGCTCTAAGCCCAAAGATGTTTCTTACTTTAAAATTCTTCATGGGTTTGCTTGTTTGTGTCTTATGTATTTGCTCAGTCTGTAAGTTCTTATTCCCTTCATCTTCTCCTCTGAAGAACATAAATCTTTCATTTCCTCTGTCTTTATTCTCTGCTATGACTTAATTCTTGTCAAAATAATTTTCCCTCTCTTTCAGGCAACCCCCCCCCCCTCTAGATCCCTTTACTCTTTTTGCCTTCAGCAAATAATTCTGGGATGTTGTTGTGGGAATTTGAAATGAAGTGGTGGTGTGTAAATGGAGACATTTGTTGACACAGAGCACTCCCTCTGGATCATTTGAATGGTATTTTTCAACCTCATGGTGAAAAATATTCAGTATTAGGCACTGGTACACTACAAACTTGAAGAAAATGAAATTAGTTTTCCAGTTTACATTAATGGATTAGGGATAAATCTATACTTCTTTTTTACCTACGCCATCATCTAAGTAGATGATTAAACAAGACAGAGGAGATCCATGAATGGATCCTTGGCCTGACTTGGTATGCCAAAAAATGAAAAAGCAGAGGAGGTTGATGACTAGGACATCATGGTGCTTAAGAATCTAAGAGTAGTTCAGTATTGTGGGATCTTGACTATGATGGATCAATTTGAAGAGAGGACTGAAAGGGGTGCATGTTATTTTTTAAATCTATCATCACCTTAAAAGACTTGGTAATTCACATGCTACATTCCTGTGTGAATGGCATCACAGATCCCAAGTGATGTATGGACAACCATTGAGTTGCTATGATGAAACACACACATCACAGCCCTGTGCAATCCAACAGCACAGTCAGTTTTATAACAAATGACAGGGTAATTTTACAGCATGGCCATCCAGATCCACTAAAAGACTTGAACACCTAAATGCCTGAGCCTGTGATGCATAGTTGCTACAGCTAATCAATTTCAGTTTCAGAGAGGATGTAGTTTAAGAATTTCTTGACTGAGTTATTTTAGACCATGTGATACTGCTGCTATGCTTACCCATCAGATCACACATATGTGACTTAAAGATTATCTCATCTAGCTTTGCTCTGGCTGTACCTGGTAGGGGACCTATCTGATAGGTACTCTCTTAAAGCAGAAATAGAAAAAAATGATAGGATACAAACCAGCAGTCATGAACCAGCATTTAGCAGGTGAGGTGGTAAGGCCTACATTGATAGGGCCATTAGGGATTCAGAAGTTCTGGATCACTTTCATTTTTAGATGTTATATTCTGGTAAATTTCTGATTGTAATTAAAAAATGCTATAGCAATATGGCCCAGGATTTGTAACTCCTCTGCCCTTGGAGTCTCACCAAATTGGAGTCACTCAAACTGGGTTCATTCAGTATTGTATTTAAGAAGGGCTTACAGCCCAGGAACAGCTAAATGCTAGATTCTTTTGATGAGATGCTGAACAAGCAAGGGAAAACTGTGTCTAGGGAGGAGGTGGCAGACATTGATATATTTTCCTTAATTCAGGCGGTTCTTGAGAATACTTACTTTGAGATTTGGATAGTAAAGTTCTCATGAAATTGATATTACATAGTCCAGACTTGACTTATGGATCATTTTATGGTCTGTTAGATTGGAAATACTGATTAAAAACTGCTTAGCATGGTGAAATGCCAATACAAAGGTCCATTTTTTTGAAAACTCTCCTCTAAGGGTAGTGCTTGACAGCTGGGGGAAAAAAAAAAAAAAAGAGTTCACTTTCTATCTACATAGAATGGGTTTCCTAAAAAAACCACATTTACGTCAGAAGGATCAGAGTGTCCTGATTGAGTCAAAGAACTCAATTGTGAAAGGCTTGCTGTGATCTGTGGGTGAATAAGCAGCAAACAGTCAGTGTGAGAGGCTGGTTTCCTGTCCATGTAGAGTATTAGTGAGACTGGTTCTGCCTCTTCTTGAGATCCTCTTCTTAGAAAGGAAGGCAGAAGATGAGACGAAGAAGAGAACCATAACAAGGATGGGAGGACCAAACAAGATGTGTGACAAGGAGACGTGTAAATATTTCTTTTTTTTTAGAATATAAAGAAGCAAGTATGCGACCTAATGATGGTGGAAATATCCAATTACAAACAGCTTTTTATCCAAATTGGGCAGTAAACAAAAAGTGCCAGGTAAACTGCAATTAAAAATTATCACAGCCATGGGAAAAAACAGTCCAAGGTATCTTGTAGATTCATTATTCCTGAATTAACCAAGATTAGATGCCTTTCTAGCAAAAAATTCTTCAGTCAAATGTAAGTTAAACTCAACAGTGGGTAAAGAGGTGAAGTGTACTGTCTTGGAGGGTAAAGATCAATGTTCCCTCTTCTACCTTAATAGTAGAGACAGTAAGGCACATTATAATTACTGTCTTTTCTAACAGAGCAACATGAATAGATCTATTTTTAAATAGCTTATTTCAGATAGTGCCTTGTCATTCATATCTGTCCAACTAGATGACTTCTCTGAATAAATCTGATTTTCTTATTTTTAATCTCCTGTTCACTTGCAGAGTTAGTAGGGTTCAAAGAGGGCAAGAGTCTGATCTCAGCAACAGAATTGCTTATAAATGATCAATCTGCTCCAGCTGTCCAAATGCATAGGCAGTAGTAGGTTTGGCTGAAAATGTCCAAAACGAGATGAGATGTAACTCAAATTCCAGTTGTAGCCAGCAGCCTGTGCAGTTTCTAGTGTCACTGTAAACTGGAAAAATTCCAACCTTACTTAGCATGGCCTGAATTTAAGTAATTAGTTTTCAGAAGTAAACAGCTTTATCACTGTCAGCGAAGCACACTTGGTCTTGTATAGGAGACACAAATAACAGGCCAAACTATTGACTATTTGGGGCATAGATGTCAACCCATGGCACTCATACTTGTGACTTGCTCTTGCAGCACTTGAGTAAAAGACCACATTACTCTGTTTGTTTGAGGAAAAGAGGCCATGGAAAAAACCAGAAGGAAATCTCAGAATGTTTTCATGAATCTGCATGTTTCAACTGAGAATATTTCAGGAAGAGAGTGTTCTCATCACTCAGGAAAGGGAAATGAAATAGCTTAAGCTCCAAGGCTTTTTGAGGGCAGTTCTGTACTGCAGTACACTGGGACACTTAAGCTCTGCATTTAAGCACACCAGGGGGAGTGATTCCTCTTTGAACAGGTCCTAGTTACAGCACCACAAGGTCTAGAAGACACTGTGGCTTTTCATTAGCTCAGTGTAGCCCTTTCAGCAACACTGAAGTGGAACAGCTTTACACAAAAGAGCATGATGACCATGAATGCCACAACAAAACGCAAATTCAGAGAGAGGTGCCACTTTTTTCCATATAGATTTGAAGAGTGAAGGATCAGGCTAGCTTTTAGGTAGAACAATGAGGTTTGCTCCCCTATGCTGTCTTTTAATGATATCCAAAGATTCGAATTTATGTGTGATCTGCAATTCTCCACATGCCTGGTACTTGGAAATAGTTGCTAACACGCAACACATGTGATCAGCCGACTGCACTGCCCCTCTAGCATTACCTGGTTTCAGGAAGAGAATTTATCACTACTGTCCTGAACCCAAATCTACTGCCTAGCTGCATCTCTATGTGTAGGAGACATGAACTTCACATAGAAAATATGAATTCTTCATGAAGAAGAATTGTGTAGCCAACTGGTGAGGAAATGTGCCAAAAGCAGGATGGATTCAAGCTGGTTACCTTCACTTGGAACAGCCCTCAGGTAGATGTGCTGGCTGGAATCATAACCAAGAAAGATCCAGTGGTAGGGACAGCTCTACCCTTGTTTGTTTAGTAAAGACAAGTTCCTTGGTGGTGTTAATGGTTTCTCACCATACCCACAGCTTTCATTCAGCTTCGTAACATATGAATTGCCTGGGACTAGCCACAGCAGTTTCTTTCTTTCTAGACAGCCCTAGGTACTGAATATATTTGTGCTAAACAGACAGACTCTTTCAGCATTTCTCTCCACTGAGCAGCTTGTGCTCCCTCAATTAGCCCTAGTACAGTGTTGTCAAAGCATGGACTAAAGATTACACCCTCCAATTTTTAAACAAACAAACAAACAAACAAGAAACCATGGACTTCAGCCATTTCACCCGCACATGCACTAAAGCTACTTGGGTGTAAAGCACAGAAATCACTGTGTTAAATCATACTGTCATTGAGCCTTTCCTTAAAATCATTTCAGGCATGGAAGAAAAAATCTTTGCTTACGTGCTTGTCTTTGAATACTCTGGTGAGTAGGGCCTGCTTCTGGCAGAAACATGCCATGGCTTAGTAAGGCAGGAGTGCACAGGCATGTAGCTCCTGGCTGAGAATTTCACTTGGCTGCCAAAGCAGCATAGGTGGGAACTTGCTTGCCCGACGTGCTCTCTGGCAGCACAGAACATTAGCTGACATCCTGGTGCAGATCCAATTATCTGTCTGGGAGGCTGTCCAGCAACAGACACCAAAAAGACAGGTTCAAGGAACCTCATCAAGAATAATTACAAAACAGCTTGCCTTAAGGTGAAGTTTCTTCCTGTTTCCAGACAGTGAAAAGTTGGTGTTCAAGCACAAAAGACATCAATCTTTGAAATATATTCTTTCTAGTTATATGTATGACTCTTCTGAGCTTTCATACAAATGCCTAACACCCTTAAGAAGACCTGTCCACTGATCCCTGTGCATTTAGTTTATTCATTACTCTTGTACACTGCCTGTTGTAGAAATCATAAGGGGTGAAGGTCAGCAATAACTTGTGAGTCTCCCATTGCTTCTCTGGCAAAGCTCTGTAAGACATTTTCAGCACTGTTTCTCACTCTTCTGGTGAAGGGCAGATACCAGCTGCCCAGGTGAGCTCACTGCTTTCCCTCCTCATTTCCATGCCTACCTGTTAGGGTTGCTCATATACTGCAGGACATCCCAGATGACTGTGGAAACAGAATGTAGAATTTCAGTTTTCAGATGACTGAGAAAAGTAAGATCAGGGTATTTCTAATGCTTTTGCCATGACTGCCCTTCCTCCATACTTGCACAGTTAAGGAGTGACATGATGGCACAAGTTGCATTGCAACTTCAGAACCTTTGCATCCCAAAGTGTGTAAGAGAATAACTTCCTGAAAACTGGGAACACACTGGGAATAAAGAGAATGGAGACACTTCTTACAGAAAAGAGTTATCCATTTGCACTCAAATGTGATGCCAAGCCTGCTCCTTGTGCAGTTCTAAGTCTCATTGTTAACACAACAGAATTCAGGCAAGGCTCCCATTTAATTTTCTATCACATGAAGAGAGCAAGAAAATGGTTTTTTCTGCATGTACTTTCTACTAGGCTGAAAAGAGGCCATAGAATTCTATCTAGATGCTAATCTCTCCAGTAATCCTGACCACTCAAGGCATTGAAAAGAAAGGCTGCCTAGTTTCCCCAAATGGCACACAGAACTTCTAGAATACACTCATATATGAAGATGCCTACATGCACTGTTGTCCTCTGGTGAATATATATGGAAGGTGCTAGAGACCACAGATTCCCCTCAACATCTTGTGCTCAATATGCTTTCTGAAGAGGACAACACTTGTTCTGTCTCAGATGCCGTGGGTGGAGCTGACAGTCAGTCAGCATACATGTGACTGGATGTGTGAGTATTACAAGTTTCCAGAAACCCCTTAAAAAGCACAGACTGCGATTTTCTAGGTTGGACTCTAGTTGGATGTGATTTGGGGTTTTTTTAAGTCTTCACACTCTCTTTGTACTGTCATGAATGTTTTATTCATGTTTCCTTTTATTGTTTTTGTATTGACTTTTTTATATCTTGAAAAATGCACTGCTGTTCTCCCTCTTCAGATAAAAAAAATTAAAATAACGTTACTCTAATGCTGCAACAGAGTCTGAACTGCATTGGCTATTCCAGTGCAACTATTCTGGAGCACCTCCCATCATAATATTGGACTCTTCAATCACTCTTAAATGTGGCTTCTTGGTCTTCAATTGTTAGGTTGACTGGGGGAATCTTTAAATCCATACAGGAGTAGTATGTGAAGAAGTTGTGATGTTCCTGACAGCTGGGGAAATACATGAGATTCATGTCTAGTTCACAGTAAGCCAACAGATGAGCACAGATCAGAACAGTTGGGGTTATTCCTCTCTAGACACACAGAAGGGATCATAACTGGGGTCTTGTTTACCTGGGCCATTTCCATTTCCCTTCCTACATGTTGATGAGGTAGACAAGTGTATAGTTTATGAGTTTTCCTCTAAAGCTCAACTTCATAGGGATAGATAGAGAGATACAGCCTCAAAGCTCTGCTCCTTCTTGATGTAGATTTTTCCATAAATTGGTACTAGTCTGCCTGAAGGGATGCACAAGCTCTGCCATTCTGGTCGCTCTTATGTGCCTTGGGATCAAGATTGTTGAACCCAAGAACATAGTAAGCCCTTTTTTAAGGACTGAAGTGACTTATGGGACTGCTACCATTCCCTGATCACTCCTGACAAAAACTTGTGAAAGAGTTTCACCTCACCCATTGCAACTGTCTGTTTGAAGCTGACTACTGCATGTCTGCATTTTCTTCAAAAAAAATACTCAAACTCTGCTTAATGGCTAGGGTGAGAAAAAGTGGAAGCATTTTTCAGCAGCAAAGCGTTTCAAATTTTTTTCATTCTGCTTTTCATTGTAAGGAGTTCAGAAAAAAACAAAACCCAAGATCTGGGTACTCAGGATTTCTGTGTATCACAGGTTACTCCTTTCCTCACAAGAATGGGCTTGTGAGAACCAGAACCGATTTGTTTCCCCCTTCCCTTGCAGGTCTTGCAGGATGGACTCTAGGAATCGTTGTTTATTCTGTTGCAGTCCCATAAATAGAGATGGACTGTTCCTCACGTCAGCACAAAAGATTAGCAATTCCCATCATGGAGCAGACCCAAGAACTGCACACGAAAAAGCATTGAATTTCGATTCTTTACTCTGAACCTGTGTACCAGGTGACATCTGTTTTTGCTTACCACATGCTGTGCACTAGCTGGAACTTCAGTTCCGAGCTGAGCTGGCACACCAAGTGATAGCCTGATGCTCATCTCCATCTGAGGAGTAATCTTTCACACCACGATGACATTCTTCTGAAAAAAAAAAAGCTAATTTTTTGTTGCCTTTATTATGTCTTTGCAGCTTTGCTGGGCTCTCAGCCATAAATAAAGCCTGCTGATGACTTTGTAAAGTTGTCAGATACCTTTTGTTGGCAGACAATAGGCAACAGGTGCTTGTGATCTGTCCAAGCCACTATTCCATCTCCACCCCCTGTTATTAAAACCTTCCCTCCCCAAACCCATTCCCAATGTATGACATCAGCCACATGTAATTGTCACCAGTCATTTAGTTCTGCTTTCAAATCATGGCAAGGCTTGTTTTTTGTTCATGGAACAGGACACGTAGTGTGCACTCTCTGGGTGCATTAAGTCTTCAAGTAGCATACTGACATCTTTTTCTTACATTGAAAATCCCTCTGGATTCCCCCAGAACCTTTCCAGAGTTTGAGACTAGTGGAATGAGGATGATGTAAACATCACACTTCAACTGGTTCAAGTTGATTCAAATGGACTCGCATGAGCTGGATGCTGTTTAGAATCTTCTTCTGGTGACCAACGAGGGTGATTCCAATGCGCTGGATATCTCTGCAAAGGAACAGAGGACACAGAAGTTGTTAAAATGCACTGCTTGTTCTGAACAGTCTCGGTCCATTTTGCTGTAGATGCAAATAAATGTGTATGGATATGTGTGTGTGTGCCTATCTGTGTCTGAGAAACAGCTGACGAGGCTTCTGCTTTTGCTTGACAAATGTGTGTGGGTGGAGGGGGTGTTGGCAGAACTTGGTAGGTACAAAAGGAAGCAGTGAAACTGGGCCATGAAAAGGATCAGAGGGCTGATCTACAGAAAAGAAGAGAGTTGGAGTTGTTCAGCCAGAAGAGAAGGCTCCAGAAAGAATTTTCTCAATATATAAAGGGGGCTTACAAGAAAGATGAAGAATGACTTTTTACCAGGCCCTGTAGTAACAGGACAAGGGGCAGTGGTTTGAAACAGAAAGAGGGTAGGTTTAGACTGGAAATAAGGAAGGGTGGTGGGACACAGAAACAGGTTGCCAGGAGAAGTGGTTGATGTCCCATCCCTGTAAGCATTCATGGTCAGATTGGACAGAGCTGTGAGCAATATCATCTAGTGAAAGGTGTCCCTGCTTATGGCAGGGGTGTTGGACTGGATCATCTTTAAAAGTCCCTTCCAACCCAAACCATTCTATGATTCCAAGAATGTTTGTTTTCCTGGATCCTGTCTTTTACATAACACTTCAACCCAGTATATGGTATGGCTGGTTCCCCACATCTGCTTAGCAGTGCTTATTATTATCTGTGCTAACTGCCATGAACACTGATATAACAGGCTCTCTGCAACACTGACAATACATTTTCTGATGCACACTGGATCAGAATAAATGCTTATAGATACAGATTACAAGTGTATCACAGCATGGATGCTGTCCAGAAGCCCTAGTACTATGCAAGGAACAGGAGCTACTTTGCTTTGGCATCCCTCTCCTTTTCCATATGTATGTATTTTTCTTATAGCCAATTTCTCAGACTGCTTTCACTTTCTGCATGGAAAACTCAGTGTCTGGTACCTGCTGCTCTCTGCTCTGTTACTTACTCCAGAGTCATGCGTGATATGACATCAAACGTAGCCAGACCAGCCTGGTCAAAATTCTCCTTGTAGCGGCCCATCTTGATAGCATCCAACCACTCGTGGGCATTGCTAAGGGAAGGGAAATCTGGAGGACAGTTGCTCAGGAGAGGCTGAGATGGTCTGCAAAAGAGGCAGGTTCTAAAACCCAAGTTATCGGCATCAGCTGAGCACACAAGTAAGAATTATGAGAGGGAGAGAATGCAGCGTATGAAGAGGACAGAATGAAGAACAATGGCATTTGTTCTTCATGCCCTGGCTCCTAAAGTCCCACCTTGATGTGCAGTTTCTGGACTTCCAGTGTCCCTTTTTCTGCCTGAAAACAATCAACCAACCCAAGGAATTGATCTCCCTTTCCATTGCCCATACTCTCTCAGACACATTCTCTTCTTGTTGCCCAAGATCCTTCCTTGGATCCTTCTAGACTTTCTTGGTCTAGACCGATTAGCTAGGTCTGAATGAACTTCAGTGAGGAGGTTTCTGAAAGAGACCTTATACACCTTTTCACCTCTGTGACTAGGTCTCCCTCTCCTACATGTACTCTTTTGGTCAGATAGTGACCTATGAGACAATGAGTGCGTTGTTTCAGAGCCAACACCCACCAGATAAAAGAATTGCACTAAAAGGCTGAAGAGCTGACTGTTTACATATGGTATTTGCTCTTTTCCTCATCATCTGAACCCATCCCAGAGCTTTAACACTCTTTATGTGCTGCTTTCAGTAAACTGGGCATCACTAGATACTTTTCCCCTCCCCCAGCTGTGGAGTACATTCCACTGAGACAAGATTTATAACCACAGGGATAACCCCTCCAGGCCAGCAGGATGTAATTTCGTCATCAGCCCAGCAGCCAACTAACCTTGGCACCGTTTATCCCTCCAGAGACTTCTTCTTTGCTGACCTCCTGCCTCTTGTTCCATCAGACTGCAAAATGCAGTTGGGAAAATATGGGATGTAAGCTGCAGTTCTAATTATTCTTATGTAGAGACTTCCTTCCCTCCATAAGCTAAGGTCTTCTTTTTCTTCATCATCTCTTGTGATCACACAATATGGTGTGATCACAGAGTATCTCGTGCTGCTACACCCAGATGTGTCCCTTCCTTCATTCCCTATGATCCCTCAGTCATTCATCCTCAGTGCAACTCATCAAGATTTATCTCCTGTCACATTCAGCACTCAGAGCTCCCCATTAACTGAATCAGGATATACAGCTCTTCCAACCTGCTTCCTCTCTTTTTTTCCACTTCCTGTTTGCTCCCAGTCCCAAATGACAGGGTTAGGAAAAAAACTATACAGCCTGATTTCTGGCTTCCCTTTCCTCATGATGCCTACTGAGAGACAAGTCCTATTATTTTGCATTAAATCCCCATCTCACCTGCTGGTCCCAGTGCCAATGGCTTTGAGGGCTGATGGCTTGCGAATCATTTTATCCAGGGCACTGACTATTTGCTCAAATTTGGGTCTCTGGACCCTCTCCTTCTGCCAGCAGTCAAGCATCAGCAGATGCAAAACAGTTGGGCAGTCTGGGGGTGGTGGCAGGCGATAGTCCTGATCAATAGCATTAATTACCTGCAGGAAAAGAAGAACAAAGCTTTATCACAACTGGGAAAGTAAAAGACAAAAGAGCTTCAATCACTTGGGGTATGTGGCTTTCTTCTGCTTGAATTGATACAGCACAGAGAGGCAGATGTACATCCTCACCACTTCCAAAACTTACATCCTGATTGGACATGTCCCAGTAAGGCCTCTCACCGTAGGACATCACCTCCCACATGACAATGCCATAGCTCCAGACATCACTGGAGGAGGTGAACTTGCGGTACTGGATGGCTTCAGGGGCAGTCCAGCGGATGGGGATTTTGCAGCCCTGGCAAGCAGACAGAAAGCAACCAGAATGTAGTGAGATAAGGACTGCTTGTGAAAACAACATCACTGAAACAATAAGATGTTAGCAGCACAACACAGCCTGGAGCACGGGGTGACAGTCCCGTTGATTCTGTCTTGGAAACATTGCTGGTTTAAATTCATACTATCTTCAAGGTTTCCACCTTGTTTTGCTGAGAAGTATAAACAAAAAGAGAGAATCATGCCTCCTGGATGCTACAAATTCCATGATTTTATACTTTCACAGCTTTACTGTGCAGCATTTGAAAGTGGCATACAGCAAAATCCTCCTGAGTCACAATCATTTGGAAATCTAAAGCCATTTAAATAATACCAAACTGCAGCACTTAGGGACAGATACACTGAGTAGCTAGCATTAACTCATTTCCCTTTCCATCTTGACCTCTCTAACTGCAGGTATGACCTGTAAGATGAAATACCATTCAAGTGCTGGTTCTTCAAAATGCACAGATCTAAAAATTGTTTCACTTTTCAGTGACTGAATTCTTCATCCCCTTCTTTTTCAATCCACCTGTTATACTCCCACCCCTTTTGTAGTATGTGTGACAGGTGTCAAAACTTCATAGGCAATAAGCTCATCTGATGGTTGGTTATAAGCCCATAAATACATTTAGGCCATTTATCTTTTCTGTAGGAAAAAAACCCAACTCTTTCTTCAAAGAGTGGTAGTACAGGATTGCAATCTCTCCTTCAGTCCTTTATCCTTCCTATAAAAAGGTAATGAAAGGGGGAAGATAATAGCTACATCAGGCTGTGAGGTTTGACCTATTCACCATCATGCCACAAAGAACAGCACTGAGATTTCACATGGCAGAGAGGCTCAGATACTCAGTTATTTTTAATTTTTACTGCTTTGGAACAAATAGCCCACAAGACAGAAGTCTCTACTCCATGCTTCTCTATGGTCTTAAGACAGACTAGAGAGGGTACACCAAACAAAGGAAGAGCACAGGAAAAAATTCTATCTGTCAGCACTACAGTAACTCCCACCACAGCAGTGACTCACCAGACCCCCAGTGTAGGTGGGATTGGAAGCATCATCCTCCAGGAAGCGGGACAACCCAAAGTCTGACACCTTGCACACCAGGTTGCTGTTGACCAAGATGTTTCGAGCTGCCAGGTCACGATGCACGTAGTTCATGTCCGACAGGTAGCGCATGCCGGCTGCAATCCCCCGCAGCATTCCCACCAGCTGCAGCACACTGAACTGCCCTTCCTTCTGCTGTAAGGGACAAGGAAAACACAGGCTCTCATGGCCACAGAACATGGAGCCAACAGGGGAGACTAACAAAGAACAGGGTAATAACATGGATTTATGAAGTTAGAGAACGCATATCTTAATTTCAGCCCAAATCTGAAGGTTCGAGGACAACTAATAACAAAGGAGGGTGGGCTTCAAGCAATGAACTTCAAATAAAATCAGACATTGGTGATCTTTTCCTGAAGGTAAACCTCCTCTCGTGGCACATCCACCTTTAGCATCCTATATCTAACCTCACTAACTACTAAGATGGCTAAATGAATGTGAGCAGACAAATCTGCTTTTACTAAGATCTTTACAATGGCTTCTATGCAGTCCTACATGTGCTCTTCAAACTGTACCTGCCAAAGCTGAATGAGCACATGAATCAGTAAAAAAGGAGAAGTGAAGCAACCATACTACATAGATTGTCCATATTTGTGTTTCATTACTAGAAAACTCAAAATCCAAAAATAACTGCAGGTTTCATTACTTCATTACAATGTTGAAACTAGAAAATATTCTGTGAAATAAAGTCTGAAAAACATTATTAGAAAGGAAAAATTTGGAACATGCACGTAAGTGACTGAAAGGGTGTGTACAAAGATTTGGTACTGTTTACATTAATTATTACATTTGAAGAAGTCAAAAATACTGCAATTTGATACGGTTGTTGAGCCCTTGGAGTGTTTTCACCATGTTGTCCTGAAACCACTTGCTGTGGCTATTTGCTATAGTTTCTATTGCACCTGAAGAGGGCAACTGAGGATTTAGGGAGACAGGAGTGAAGAAGAAGAAGGACAGGCAAAATTATCAGGTCTGCGACTGGCACACAGTGAGATGAATAGGTTAATGGTTGTGGGAGACTCTGTGGTACCCTGAGGAAGGAATCCAGTGATCCATTCTCCATGAACTCTGTGACAATCATGACTGGTCGGCTCTTGGTGACCACCCCCTCCAGGTGGATGACATTGGGGTGCTCAAATTGCCCCATGATGCTGGCCTCGCTCAGGAACTCCCGCCGCTGTTCCTCTGTGTAACCCGACTTCAAGGTCTTAATAGCTACCATGTATTCACGCTTCCCTGGGTGTTTTAGGCGCCCAAAGCACACCTCTCCAAACTCTCCTGTCAGGGAGGGAAGAAACACACCTCAAGTAAGGAAACACAGCAATGGACTTTAGTCAGATGTACTAAGGCATTCTACTGAGGACGGCTTTTGGCGATGCATGGAAATAGGGTTATGGGACCGTTTAGATTAAGGCAAAGTCTTTGGTGAAGGCTGGAGACTACTACATCTTTGGGATTCAAATGAGGAGTTCTGAGTCTTCAAAGAGTGTTTTAAACTTGGTTTAGAGCTAGCATCTAAGGGTTAGTAGGTTAAAATGAATTTTGGTAAAAATGAAGGTTTAGATCTCCTGGGACACTGGATGTACCATGGATCCATTGGTCCACTTCAGGGCAGTAGTGTGCCAGGTCTCAAGGTGAACAAAGAGCACTTTAAATAATCTGCAGATTCTCACACTACCTGATCCAATGACCTCCTCAATCTTGATGAGGGACACATCAATCTCCTTGGCAAATTCTCGAATGGCTTCATTGGGATCTTCATAGGTTGAAGGATCAATGTAGTACTTCACTCCGAGTCCTGCAGTGGGGGAAACAGCCCAAAACATCACCAGAATCAAACCCTGAGACAAACAGGTGTTAATGAGTCCTGAAAAGAGACAGGCCCTTGCCATCTGTTGCTCAAACACACTTACCTCGTGCACCGATATACTGCTGCAGGCGGTCTGTGTATGGAGTCTCTCGCCTTTTACTGCAGGACACAAAGGAAAGGAAAGTCAAAACACACACAAGAGTCTCTCATCAGATGTTGGGGTAGGCTTCTCAGTGCAAGGCTCAGAGAATCCTTGGCATTAGGGGTAGAAGATGGATGTTAAGATCCTGCCCATCTCCTGGTAACCAGTGCAAGCTTGTTTTCTATGTGGTGGTTTTTATACCACTGTTGGCACTCCCACTTTAGAAATGACAAATGATAGGGCTTTCAACACTAGCCTGAAAAAGAATATTACAGTTTAACATTACTGCCTTGGAAGTTTTATAGCTATTCAGGCTAAATTTGCATTTTAATTTAATTTAATTACAACAAATTATTCTTCTCAATTATAATGTATGCCTTCTTCTGTGATGCTTTTTAAGTTCTTCAAAAACATTCTAAGAGCCATTTACTCTAATGCTTAGTATGTATAGATCTCCCCCAATTATTTTTCCTCCTGGCTTTGTTTAACATCATTTACTTTGGCCATTTTATTTGTAAGTATGGTACCCAAACCAAACCACACAGACCCAAACAGATGGAAATCTGTTCCTTGATGTGACTTTTGCATGTGCAGGTCAAAACAGGTATGGTCTTTATTATTGTAAGGTTTATTGCATATATGCATCTAATTTCCAGTAAGCATAGGTCCTTCTCATCATAAGCATTTCTCAGATTTCATTCTCCATTCTGAATGTGTATGATTCAATCATTTATTTCCCACACAATCTAATTATTTCAGAAGTTTCATTCTATTCTTTGTTTGCACTAAATCTATTTGCCATTTTCAAGCTACTTCCTTTGTTCCAAGCAGTGTTCATTTTTTTTAAAAAAATGTACGTTTCATGCTAGTTTCCAATCATCCTATTAATTAGACCAGATTGTAAATCAAACCCTACAGTATCCTGCAGTATCCCTGCTGTCTTCATGGATTTGTGTCAACTCATGTTTTGCTGTTTCAGCATGAGACCTTTTAGCTGCTGATTCAATTAGCATTTGAAGGCAAAGTATCATGAAACATTATGTTACTTTTCTTTATGAACATAAGTAATTCTGACATACCAACAGCTAACTGTATTATTCTTACTTATCAGACTTATCTCTTTAAATTCTGCTTTTAAAACCACAGACAGTTTTAACTTCAAAATTTTTTCTCTTGTGCAAAGAAATCAGCTTTGCTGGGGGCCTATACTTAAGAGCTCTAACTCTGTTGTTGAACCTGAAAGTCAGGTCTACAATAATGTTTTTTATGGGTTATCTAACAAATTAATTGTTTTCCATGTAAAAAGGCGACAAAACAATTAGCTAAAATAGATGTTTCACAGTGCATATTGCCTGAAAAATGTGTACCAACAATTGATAAAAACAAGTTAAAGTCATAGCATTTGACTCTACATATGTTCAACCTTTTAGGGAACTACTCATTTCATCTGGTATTCCTCATTTTCTGCATCTTCAAACTTACTTTTCTTATCAAGGACAAATTTAAAATAGAAATTTGATATCTCAACTTTTTCCAAAAAACTGTCTACTAACTGTACATAATTCTTCATGTACAAATGAATGTATTTTTTATGGTATTTCCTCGTATGTATATTTACAGATGCCATTAATATCTTTCCCCAACACAGTTTTGGTAATATTAACTTATTCTGGGTTTGGTTTATTTATTTTAGAAAAATATATGCTTTATTGAGTTGTGCACATAATATCACATTTCCAGCTGTAACAAGAAATTGTATTTTTAACAGTTCAAAACAACAAAAGAAGGCAACATTTCAAATATAACAATATTTGATAATTCTTTTCTTTCCAGAAAGAAAAATATTAGAAGAGAATATACACAAGAGGAGAAAACAAATGTAGAAAAGGGAAGAGAACAAAAAAGAAATCATTAAAACTAGACGTCACTTTCTAAAGTTAAGTAGTTTATACATTTTTTTTTTTTTAGGTCAGCAGAAAAAGCTAAAAAGTCCCTCTTGTGCAGAGGCAAAGTAGAGCAAAGACACAGAAATCCATTACTAACAATCTAGGGGATTAAGTTCAAACCTCAGTAAATTCAAGGAGTGGGTAATGACTGTTTCTTTTCTTCAAATAACAAAACCCCCATTGTTTACTTTTGTACCTCTACAAAAATAGCAACCCTTACTTTTTTCTCTTTAAAATTTCTTTCCTTTTCTCTTTTTTTTTTTTTTTCTGTAACAGATTATCTCTACAATCTTTTATATGCCCTGTATTCTTTACAAAATGGAAAGTGGTATTTGCTTTCTTTAACCTGTATTTTATGAGCTAGTGTTCCATGGAACCATTGGGGTTGTACAGATTTTATTCTTCAGCAAATGAGCCTTTGTCTCTTGGTCCTTGGTGAAAGGGTATTTATCACCTTCTAAATAACTAGATATGCATACTTATTCCACCAGTCCTTCTCCACTACATTGTTTCATTCTCCACTTGCTTGCCTGAAATGCAATTTACAGTCCCTCCTTCACAGCGATGCATTTAAATACCTTTTGAGTACCAGCTTTGAAATGCATTCCTTGTGTTCATATTGCTAGCTAGCCAAATATCAGCTAAGTACATGAGTGGTTTACCAAAGGAGAGGCTCCTCAGATAGGAGCAATGGGGCAGGATCTTTCCTTAATTAGAGAAAGGCATCTCAAGGACATCTGGATAAATGCAGATCAGGCAGTTTCCCTTGGGACGGGGTTATGCTGCGGGGGTAAGGAAGTTCCACTGTCTGAAGTGCACATGAGCAGGTCAAGGAATTCACCTCTTGAAGATGATGGCAAGGATGGCAATGGCAGCAATTACCAAGAAGGCCAGACCCCCCAGCGCTGAGCCCACGATCAGCGGCAGTCGGTCCTGCACCATCTCCGAGCGCTCCCCTGGCAAGGAAGACACACACACACACACACACATGGATGCAGAGGACAGGAACTGTGCAGAGTTTCCCTTCTGCTCACCGAGATCTCTCCCATAATTCCAGCCCTACCAGCCCTTTGCTGCCCAGTCACTGGGCTTCTCCAGCGCCTTCTTTCCTACATCTGAAAAGCCAGTGCTCCCTCTGAATCCACTTTCTCCTCCCCATGTCCACTGACAGCTGACAAGCCACTTAAGCACAGGCTAGCTCTACACCTGGGCTGTATCCCACTGTCCCCTATTAATGTAGCTTGCCAGTGACACACTTGAGTACCTTTTGATCCATACCAAAAGGCTGGTGATCCTGTTGGAAGGCAAGCTGCTGCAACATCCCTGTGTCCCATCTACTTTTGTGTCCTGTGTCCCACCTGTCTTTTAGACATTCACAGAGCTTTCAGCTGTAAGATGTCCCCCCGACAGCTGGGGGCCAAACTACAGCAGTATATAGTGCTATGTACTGCCACATCTCCCTAAAGAGATTTTTACTGGCACATTGCATCTGCTGGTCAGAGGCATAGAGGCAACAAGGAGCATGGCTGGGGAGTATGGCAGTAGCATAAACAATACCCTCGGACAGCATGAAGCTTCTCTGAGTGAACAAATCATTATAAACAGAAATACAAGTCGAGTAGGAGTGTCTGGTAGCAGTCCTCCAGAGGATAAGCCAATACACTCAGGGACACAGGCAAGTGGAAGGCAATCATGTGCAGACCTTGGCACAAAATGGCAGCACTTACCTCCTGTTAAAGTCTGGAAATACATCTTCCCACTGTAAGGGCCGTAGCCAACTGCTGTCCTAGCACGCACTTGGAAGGCATAGATCTTGCCTGGGCTCAGACTTGATATCGTGGCCATGTTGGTCTCACTAGTTAAGGTCAATGAATTGTCCTCATCTTCTGCCTGTGAATGTCAATGACCAAAAAGGAATGTGAAACTTCTGCCTACACTGCTCACTCTCCTCATCACGGCATGACAGTTTCCATGTCAACCCAATATTCTTTGAACCTTTACAGAGCCTCCCAACAACAGCTGCTATTCCAGACCTTACTTCCTCTCACACTACTCATTCCTCACTGCTGCTTTTCATTCCCCCAGGCCTGGGCTTCCCACAAAGCTCTGCTAAAGACTCTCAATCTAAACAAAAATGAAAGACAAAACTTTGTCCTGTGGTTCGCTTTCTATAAACACCAAACTTGTGTACTCTCCTAGGAGAATTCAGAGCAAGAACACATGTAAAGCTGTATCCAAGAAGCTGCTATACACATTATCACAAATAGCAGTCCTTTTTACCACTAAAAAATAGTAGCCCTGCAATATCCTGCAAAAGTATTTATGTGAAAGACCACTAATATGGAATGGGAGTTTGGCTGAACAGCCCCACACATCTCTTCCCCCCTTGTCAGATGGATTAGGAGTCACAAGACTTGTGAGTGGAGGACAAAGTTGTATTTGCCACCCTGTAATTCCAGCACACAAAGAGGTATTTGCCACTTAGCGAATGCAAAGGGCACTTCTTCTAAGAAAATTTCTTAAAGATGTCAGTCCAGGCATAAATGGGGACACGAGACTTCTCCTCATAAATGAATGACAGATTTGCAGTGAATGCAATTCCAGTAAACATATTTAGAAACTTCAGCTCCTTCCACTGTTACCTGTGTCAGCTGATACTAAACTTATTGTTAGCTGCAGCTTTTAAGCAAGTGTCTTCTTTTTTCTTAAAATTTGCCTTGTCCCTAGAGGTTTCCAAGATGGGAAATACAGATGGACTGATGTCAGATGACATGAATTTCACAAACTTCTGGTATTGCTGAAGTTTGCTCCTTCCTCATAACTGAAGCATTCTTTTCCATTTTGTTAATTTGGATGCAGGGGTGCATCACCCAGATAAAAGTGCTCAGTGTCATTTTTGGCTCACCTTGTCAAAGTAGCGTAGCTGGTAATCCAGGATGATCCCATTGGGCTGGTCTGGCTGAGGCCACGACAGTGTGATGCTGTTGGTGGTACGACTCACCTGATGCATCATAGGCACAGCAGAGGGGACTGGAGTAAAAGACAAAAAGGAGAGATTGCAAAGGGATAAGCTTAAAAATGAACTATAATTGGACGTTCCTTATGATGAGTTAATAAGTTAGGCCAGCTCTTCCTTCAACTTTCCTTAATTTGCATTATGAAGTACTTTGTAAAATAACCAGAAGAAATCCAGGCACAATTTCTCCACTGGGAGATACGGTCATTGACAACTCAGACTGAAAGAAAATGAAGAAATCCACATCCAACTGATCATGAACAGGAGTTAAGAAATTATCTATATTATAGCTGGAATTTAATTCTGATCTTCAAATGTGCAATTTTTACGTGCAAGATGAGAAGGTGCTCCATGCCACTGCCTTGTTTTAAGATCACACTTGGGCAAAGAATATGACAGTGGTGAGAACAAAAGCAGAGCACATTTCTTCTCTTCTGCTTCTCCCCCAGACTGTAATTCTTTTCCTGGGGGGAAAAAAATCAAGTGTAGGCTACCAGAGTAATGGAGGCCTTGCATATGAAGCATTCTGGAGAATGGAAATCCACTTCTACCAGAACCATTCATGAACCCATGTGCACACACATGCACACTCTCCGGGTTCGTGTAAAAGTGAAGAGTGGATGAGTTTCATCTTGGGAAGAGATTTCCAAACAAAAATTTCAGGACAATTTTAAGAGGATCCAGCTGTCTTTCCACAAAGCTCTTCTCAAGTTTTGCTTTCTCTCTGCAAAGAAAATGTCATGTTGCCAAGAAACCTACAGGTACACAGTTAGGGTATCCTCATTTTCCTAATGGATGCAACATTTTCAGCAACATTTAAATCTTCCAGAAAAAGCCTGCCAATGAAAAGCTGCCACCAAACCCCACCGGTTTTAGAAAATAGACATAAACTTCCTTGATGTGAAGAATGAAGCAGAGACATTTGGCAAATGATCAAAACCTGCAGAATAGCATTTTCTTCCCTCATTAATAGTGAAAAAGATAAAAGGATTGTTTTTAATAACAAGATAAAATTATTCTGAAAAATATATTTCAGATGGGCTTCAAACAGCACAGGCAAGTGGGAACTAATTTAAAAATGTAAATGAAACAAAATAAGAGCCAAAGCAATGAAATACTTTCTCTCCTTGTTACTCCTTTTATTTTTTGCCATTGCTTGTCCCTCAAACAAGATTGCACAACTACTTCACCTGCCAATGAGAATGTTGTGACAAGAATGGAGAAAGAAACAATTAACCCAGACCACATGTGGCATTTAAGATGCAAATTAATAACACTGTATTAAAATGTCAGAAGGTAACTGGTCAGTTAACATTTGACCAAGACAGATTCTGCTACATTTAATATTCAAAAAAAGTTTGACTCTTCCACTGAGGCACAAAGCAAACACACAGGAGAGGTGCAAACCTAAATGCAGAGCTACACTGCCAAGGAACAGTCCACTTCCTTCTAAGATTGTTTACAAAACAGAGTTAAATCTTCCCTCAATTCCTCTCCTTCCCACCTCTAATGGTTATTCTTCTCTTGCTTCTCATTTCTTCCCAATCCCCAGTTTTTCCCCTACCTGGAAGAATTAATCAACAAAGAAATAACAAAAACATCACTCAAGTGTATCTCTTGACCACGTGCCAAAGCATTCTAGAATGTTCCTATTACCCAGATAAGTCCATCACATAGGGTAATCAGATGGCAACTAGGATACTGCAGTCTGTTGTATTAAAAATAGTAATTTTAGTGATTTGCACCTAATAAGCAGACACTGCTTAGAGCAAAAGCCATTAAAAACTCTCAGAAATAAAACTAGCTATGAATCACTGCAAGGCAGGTTGTCTTTAATCTGCCTCTCTGAGACAGAGTTTTGATTTTAATACATATGCCTCTCTTTTAAGGACCTAAAAAATTGTGAAACACTGGCCAGGGAGCTCTTCCATCACTTGAATAAAAAGAGTTATCAAGATTTCTCTTTTGAAAATTTCATACTAACATGGTATGAATACCAACACTAAGGTGATGTGCAAGGCAAACATAATTGTTGGTGGAGTGCATGTTTCCTGTCAGAGGTGTATTATAAGGTTATTCTCTCTGTTAATACATTAAGAAATATAAAGTTCAAGATTTTATATCTATAAACATTCAATGTTCCATACTTCTGCTGCCACAGAAGTGCTAGGTGAGTATTTTCCCCTGTTTGCATGCCAACTTTTAAAAATGTTTGTAACAGAACTTTGCTTTCAAAGCTTCCTTTTGTATGCACAATTGTGTCCAGGTCTATATTGATTAGTCAGTTTTATTCTTTTCTTTTCACATGAGGTCTATAGACATAAACATGTTAGGTCCCTGTCTAATGGCAGCTGAAATCACAGTGCCTGATTCAATGCAATCTGGGCAGTTGGACTAGATGTTTATTGTAGGTTCATTTCCAACTATTCTATTCTATTCTATTCTATTCTATTCTATTCTATTCTATTCTATTCTATTCTATTCTATTCTATTTACTGGGAGCAAAAAACATGCTATGAGATCAGATCTTTAATTAAGACTGAAAAAGCAGTTCTCATTGTATGTAAATTAAATAATAGCAAATCTATGGAGAATTCTTGCCCACATAAACCTAGTTAAAGCTGTAAAGAAGTCCAAACACCAGATAAATACAACTCCCAGATTCTGTTTTTTGTGGGTTGTCAGTTGCAAGACAAATTTTTTCCTGGCAGCAGACAGGTGCCCGCAAGACTGAAAATCTGTATCAATCAACAGACTAGGTAAATAAGGGATGTGAAGGAAGTGCAGACTCATGTAACAAAACATGGCAATCCCCACTTATGCAGAGCACAGCCAAGTGCCATTCTTGGCAGACCATGAGCATTTCTGGCATGTGACATTCAGTCCATATTATATTCCATGAAGATACTTCAGGAGAGCCACTGTGACCCCTTTGTGGTTCTGCCTGGAGGAGTCCCATGGGATAACACCCTGGAGTGTGGAGTGGCTCAAAAAAGCTAGTTCATGTGCAAGGATTACCTCTTCCAGGTGCAAAAGCAGTCCATCCCAACAAGCACAAATTCAGGCAAAAAATGCCAACAGGCCTGCATGTTTGAACAAGGAGCTCCCACCTAAACTCAGACACAAAAAGGAAACACATGGAGGGTGGAAGCACGGACAGGTAGCCTGAGAGGAACATAGAGGCATTGTCCAAACACGTAGACACATGGCTAGGAAATCCAGAGCCCACCTGGAATCACATCTAGCTCCATGTCAAAAGCAAGAAGGGTTTCTCAAAGCACAGAGGTGGTTCAAGAAAGAGGGAAATGAGGGCCAACTGCTGGCCCTCATTTGGGAAGACTTGGGGAAGTCTGCAGCTGGGAAGATCTTCCTCCTGCCAGATCAGGTGACTGAATATTTAGGCAAACTACACCACTCCATGGACCCTGATGGGATGCATCCTTTGGGCTGATGTCATTTTGAGGGCACACTTGATAATCTTAGAATCATCTTCGTGACTATGAGGGGTGCCTGAGGACTAGTGGAAAACAAATGTCACTCTTCTCCTTAATAAGGGAAGGAAAGAAGATACAGGGATATGAGGCAGCTAAGCCTGCCTCATCTTCATCCAAACAGGTTGTTGAGTCTCCAACCTTGGCAATATTCAAAGGTGTTCTGGGTGTGGTCAGGGGCAATTGCTTGAGGTGACCCCGATGAGCAGAAAGGTTGGAGAATACATTCTCCAGAGTTATCTTCCAAGCTTAGCCATTTTCTGATTCTGAGGAGACCCTCATTTAGCAGCAGTACTGACTAGATACTCATGGAGTACAAGAGGAGTTCAGACACCTGGCTTGTGGGTCATCACTCAGCCAGGATTCAAACTAAACCCTGCCAAGACATGTGTGTTATAGCCAGTTATTTCTGTGTTTTCTTCCCCTTCCATCTTGCCCCACAATCTTCTGAAGTTATACGGTCTGATCAAGCTCAGCTAGGCCTTTAATGTTCACTAACATGCCTCTAAATTCTCTCATAATTACTTCACTTTTGTTACCTCTTCAGGTATCCTATTTTCCTCATTTCCAAGCAGATGACATGAAGACTCTAGTTTTGTTCCTAGATTTGTTCCAGCTTCCCAAACATCATCTTCTAGGAAGATCAGTCTGAATGCAGCATGGAAATTCCCTTCTTGATGTGTTTATTATCTTATCTTTATTTTTAAAATGTCCTACATTTTTCCACGCATTTCAATTTAGTTCTGGCCCTTTCTCTAAATACCCAAAAATCCTTAAAAAATATCTTGGATTGTCTTCTGTCATAACCTTGTACTTTTGCCCCCTATGGATGAAGAGTGCTTTAAAAGGGCAAATTAGTCAGTTATTTTAACTTCCCTCCCCTCTCTTATTATTAGTTTTTGTATATGCGTTCCATTCATGCTTAATAAAAAGGAAAATAGCCTTTATGACATGAGGTGCCATGTTTTACTTTGTATTTTATACTTATACTTGCTCAAAAGGTTTCTGACTTCATTTAAACAGTAAGTGAAACCTGAATTTTGAAAATAAGCACATTCATTCTCTGCTCATGTTGCAGAGATTGGGCATAGTAAAGAGAGAAACTGGAATAGTTCCTTTTTGTGGAGTGACCATAGAAATTGCTCTTAATTTCCAGTCATAGCTGGGCAAATCCATTAAAGTTGACTAAATTGACAAATATATTTCATTCAGAGGAGAATGAACACTCACACTCCACTTGCTGTACTTGCTGGCTTTAGCCTGGCAAAACACAACAGCATGGAGCTTTTGACAGCTCTCTTCTTATTTCTTTCTTGTTTTGAACTAGAAAATGCCTTGCCTTTGTGCCTGCTTTTGCCAACTAAGTCTACTGTACTCTTTTGGCTGTCTTTGGAAAAGCAAACATCTTTAAGCAATTCATCATTTCCCTTCACAATCTCATAATCATACTTGGCATTTAATTCCTTTCCTCTTCTTACATCATTTCATGTGAAAATCTTCTGTCAGGTCCTCTTAAACTTCCAGGCACTATCAAAAGTGTCCTTGTCCCCATTCAGCCTCTTACACAAGCCTTCAGACTGTCTAGCACTCATTTCTGCAGCGCTACAGATTTTTGGTATTGCCAGGTCCCACTGCTCTGATTTCCACTGATGCAGAAGGCTGCTACATATATTTTCACAGGTACAAAGCAACCTGGTCAAATAACCTTTATCTTCACATATCTCTACTAGCTCTCAGAATGTCTGGACTCAGCAAAAATACACTTGCTTTTAAAAGTCTGCATTGATTTGTTCCAACATTTAAATCTCTGCTGCCTTTCATTTTTCCTCTTCTTTCTAGGAATGTGAGAACTGCCTGAACAAGTAAGTTCAGTAGCATTTCTCTGGCAACAGACATTACTACATGCTTCAGTGAAAGTTGCAGGGAAAAAGTGGTAGTTACAGGTAGTTACAGATTTGCATAGAAGAAATTTTTTCACAGTCCTTTAAATGAAAACCTGACTTCTGTCCTTAGACATAAGAAGAGATATTTGTTTACCCTGATAAGTACACTTGAAGATGTTAAAATAATGAATAAAAATTTAGACAGTTTTATTTTTTGTGATAATATGGTAGGAGTTTAAGTTCTTTGCATTTTTGCGTGTCAGGTTCACATCTGTGAAGAAGTGAACTTCATTAGAATTACACAATTGCCTTTCATCATGTGGTTCCTGCTATCTGAAACAGCCTCCCAACATCTCTATACTTCCTGACATTTATTTAGGTATTCACCCTCAGCACTTCAAACCTGAGCTGAAAGCAATTCCCTTCTCTTGTCTCCTCTCTGTGCAGTTCTTCCGGCGATTAGCATATCATATTTGCATTTCACGCTATTACTATCCAAACAGGTTTCATTACTGCTATCCAAACAGGTCTCATGTTTCAGCTTAAGTCTTACAGTAAAGGAGGCTTCTCAGTGACAGCCCTTCTAATTCTGATTTCAGGCCCATGGTCACTGAGGAGTAGGAACATCATGATCAGTCTGCCACAGAAAAATGCCATTCTGTAACCAAAGGATCCTATCATGCTCTGAAGAAGGGCCAGAAGACTGTGAGGGGTATGCAAACTCTTAGGGGAACAGTGTTTTGGAGACAAAGATGAAGAGTGAATAGGTATCATGGGAAGAAGAAAAGTAGAACTGTTTCCACACAGAACATTGCCTAAGATACCTCTAACAAAGCGACAGGAGGATTTTTTGGACCAGCAATTTAGAAGAAGAGAGAGAACTCAGACTGATGTATGAGTAAGCAGAATCTTCAGAAACTGACAGGACTGGAGGGTCTTTTTTTGGGTCATCTTTAATTCAGTGGAGAGAAAATTTTTACTATGGCCCTTTATCCTGGCACTGTACCTTTTTCTGGTTTGCTTCTTTTTTTTTTGTTCCCTTCATGTTTGTACCCTTCCTGTACCCTTTTTCTCTCAGCATGTAAAATCCTGAAAGTTCTATCTCTGCCTGTATAATAATAATAACAGAAATAATAACAATAATTGTTACAATAACAGGAAATCAACAATGCTAAAGTGAAAAGCTGCTGAAGGGATCAAAAGGAGGGGGTATGGACGAGACAGGCCACGTGATGGAGGAAGCAGGGCCTTGTTAGTATGAGCTGTCAGTACAAATCGAGGGCAGCTCATCTCAAGCTCACTCCTAACGATCTCAAGGAAAAGCAGAGAAAGGAAAAACTGCGACCAAACACAAAAAGAAGCCACTCACTACACACTGATGTTTAAGGAAGTTGTTCTTCCCTGAAACAGCTTTACTGCAAAAGAGAGGCATCTTGGAGAGAAGCATCCAACCCAAGACACCCAGAGACACTATGAGACACCTGGAAGAGGAGTGGTCAGAAAATTCAAACAGAAACAGAAGAAGAGGGTAGATTGGGTGATTCTGGGAAGGAGGAGGAATCAGCTGCTCAATTAAGTTATCTCTGATATAGATAAAGAAGGTTGAGATGAGAAGCATGAAGAAAGAGAATTCTGTAGGAAGTTAATAGAACACCCACCTTTCTCCAGCAGAAGCCAAACGAACTGCCTGGAATTACCATACAAATTACCCAGCCACATTTTACTGTAAACAAAAACTGATCACCCACTTGCAGCCAGCCTCTTAAGGGAACCAGGGATCCCAGAGATGCTTTGCTACTTGATGTCTGTCAGTAGCATTTCAAAGGGAACAAACAGATCAACCCTCTGGCATCTATTAACAGCAGGAAATTAGTTGGGGGGGTATATACATATCCCCTTTCTTTGCAGATAATAGAAGCAGAAATGATAAAATGTGATTTAACCAAGCCCATGATGCCACATCTGGTTTCACAGGACTTCTCTGGAGCTTTACCAAAACCCTGTTTTGCAGGGGTTTTCACACTACACTCTGGAATCTCATAGGGGATTTGTTTCAGTTTAACATTCACACAACTCTAAATGTTTGCAGACATTTTCTGTCACTCAGTTCAAAATGTTACCCCTCCTCCTTCTCTCCATCACATTACTCCTTATTATATCCTCCTAAACAAGCTGTGTATAATTCCTCTCCATATTAGCTTATACATGCTTGTGAAGAACAACATATGCCCAGTCTCCTAATGCTGACATTTAGCAGAACTCTATGCCTGGATGTATGTGTCTCTCTCCAGCTCCAGTCCTTGTAAATGATATTTACAGGAAACAGAACTCCTCTGACTGCCCACACAACCCATTAGTATGTTAGTTTAGTCATCCCCACGGTTTAGTTTCTAGTGACAAGGATCACGACATCTTTGAATATAACTGCACAACACATTTACACATTTTAATATTTCTACCATATAAAGAGCAAAAAAAAAAATTGTTTCTTATTAAGAGGAAAATAAGATGATGAAACGGGGAAGAGTAGGGGATAGAGAAAATTAATAGCTCCTCTGGCAAACTGATGCTCACAAAATCCTCATCAAACCCTGGTAGTGTCCCCTCTCTCGCACAATGAAACAATGTGCTTTGTCTGGCCCACAGGGCTCCATCTCCCATTGGAATTTTCCCCAGGGCAGCTTCTTCCACAACAATCACATCAGCTGCTAACTGAGTTAGCAAGAAAAGCTTGAGTTTTTCTTCCAAGAAGCAAGAATGGAAAGCCCATTTAGATAAGACAGGAATGAGAAAGGCAAAAGTGAAACTATGGAACTAGCAGGGCAGGATAAAAAAAAGGCACAGGACACAAGTAAAAAGACAGAACTCCAGGATTCAAAAGATAAAAGCAAATCGAATGAGAGAGAGAGAAGCAGAAACTTCGAGGCAGGGGTCTCCTCACCTGACTGGCTGGTGCTAACATTGATGGTGGCAAAGTGGGGCGCTTCTGAACTCAGCTCAGTGACCAGGTTGACGGCCTGGATCTCGAAGGTGTAGTGCACGCGGGCCAGGAGGTTGGAGACCTGCACGCGGCTCTCGGTCAGCCCCACCTGGCGCGGCTCGAACTGCACGCTGTCCCCGCAGCGCACGCACGGCCCCGCCGACCCCGCCGGGCACACCTTGCAGATCACGTTGAAGAAAACATCCTTGCGGCCGCCCAGGTCCTTCGGCAGGCGCCAGGTCAGCAGCACGTTGGAGCCAACGATTTCGTAGCTGAGGTCACGGGGAGCAGAGGGGATGCCTGGAAAGCAGAACGAAGGATCAAAATCCCGTGAAAGAATGAAAGAATGGGAGAGAGGTGAGGGAAGGCAGGAGGCAAAGCAAAGGAAAAAGAATAGAAGAAAAGGTTGCTTCTTCTTCTCATTCTTATACTTCATCAGTTGTTTCTCTGAGCAAGGCTAAGAAAAACATAATCTTTGCAACATCAAGCACACACATTAACAAAGGAACAACTGTATTAGCACATTTTAGACAAACAAAAGTACAAAGAAGAGTCTTTGTTTCAAGGGTGTGACTTTTTTATTTCCCTAAAAGAACAGCCATTGTTTAGGGAAGGGCCAATCCCTTGAAATTTTAAACTTTACACAAGCTTAGTAAAGACTTATCTCTACTGAGACCTGTAATTCTCTCCTTTGGCACCTAGTATCTCTGAACTTTCTCAGACTTTAGTTAACCTGTTGCATCTGTTCCAGGAACTGGACACCAGTTTTGCCTGCAATTATTCCTGGTGCCAGCCAGATTCCTCAATGGCATCAGAGGTAAACTCTGACAGCTGAAAAACGGCCCATTCTGTGCATCCAACACTTCCCTTGATGGCACAGAGAATGTGAAGAGAAGGAGGAAAATGCAGAGGGTGAGAAGAAGGCATGGGGATGAGAATGGGACAAGACACTGCAGCTAAGAAGTGAAAAGTTCAGAAAAGTTGAAGCAGGCAGCAGAATTGCACTGCTAAACCTGGGCACAGAGACAAAGCAAGACAGGAAGGGGAGAGGCAGAGAGGCTGAGCTCAGTAACAGGGAGGGGTAAGGGAAACTTTATTTACAGAACATCTCCCTCTGAAGGCTGTAATGAAACCCATGAATCTTCATTCTCACCATCACTCTGTAGTCAGGTGCAGGAGCAAAGGGAAGTTTTGGGTTATTTCAAAGGTTTTGAGAAGAAGGGAATTGCAACCCCCCTCCAACCATTTGGGTGCATTCTCTCTCATTAACTGCCCTTCTTGCTTTCAAACACTTTATCCAAACACTCACCAGTGCAGGGAGCATCAGAATTGTCCGAAGCAGATCGATAGTACCGGTTCTGACACACACATTCCCGGGAACCCGGCAGTGGAGCGTGGCTGTGGGCAGGGCACAGATGGCAGGGGTCATCTCCCACAGATACTTTAAAGAAACCAGGGGCACAGGCTAAGAGGAGGAAAATAAGAGAGGCAAAAGCAGGAAAATCATTAATTCAGATTACAGAAACACTGTAATCTTATTTAAATTTAACTTGTGCTGCTACTGCTGGGAGAAGTTACTGCATAGAGCTACTACTGGTTTTGGTTCTTTATGGAGCATATTTTGTCCAAGTTGCCATTTCAATACAGTTTATTTTATTCTATATGTAAGTGCCTAAATTGATTCACTGGCAGATGAAAGAGAACCAGTCCTGAGACAGCTCTGGCCACCTTGAATAATTGTCTTCTCATTATTCACTCAAAGAGCTTTTATATTGGAGAAGCCAACGAGCCCAGCCAAGCGATTTGTCTTGAAATATCAAACACCTCCTTCCCCCCACCCAACACAGCCACAAAATTGGATTTTTTATGCTGCCTACAACAGTTTCATTGCTTAAAGTAATATACACTACCATTGCTGATTTTGCATTAAAACTAAGAGCAGACGCTAAGACTGGCAGTCCTGTTTTTTTCCTGTAGGTCTGAAAACTTCCCAGTAATGGATAAAAGTATGTTAATAAGTCAAATTTAATCTGCAAATGCATAGGAACATGTATATGCAACAAGCTGAAACAAGGATGGAAATCCATCCTACAGGGAAAGAAAATGAAAAATGAAAAAATAGTTTATTAACAATATGGGAGTATGGCACATTCTAGGTTTGGCAAAGATGCCTAATAGGAGGTGCTTGGACCTTATACAGAAGGGCTAGGATACAGCTTTTACTGCTTTTATTTACATTTCTTAAAGCTGATTTTCTATATAAATAGATGCAGCTCTTTTAGATTTTATGGACTAACAAGCTCAGGTGAAAGCTCATTTGCAGCTGACATTTGGTTCATTAATTTCACAATAAAGAACATTTACAAGGAATGGGAAACTTTCAGATAGACCCTAGATAAGCATTTGATGTCAAAAGACACAAGGGACACCCTCAAGAGCAGAACTATTCTAGTGGTTACCGTAAGCAGAATATTCTAATGGACTGAGGATAGCAAAAAAATACCTAAAAAAAGCAAAGCAATTAAGAGAAGAATATTGTATAGAGGTGTTATATGAAATCAGAATCATATGTGCTCAATCCCCTTTGCAGCTACAGGCGCAGTCCAGAAATAACAGCCAATAACATCTGTGGAGTCCCATCAGGTTTATGCCTCTTGCATTACTTCATCCTCTCTGTCAAAATTCTTCTTGGATGCACACAGCAACCTCCACATGTACACAGATAAGAGTGGTAAGTCCTGGAACAGGCCAGACCATAAAGGGCACTTCAATAACTCTGAATGATAGCTGTTAGATAAGGGAACACTGTTTCTTTCCAGCACTCAAAAAATGACAACACTTAGTGTGTGATACATTACCATTTGGGAAGGAAAGGGGAAGAAGAGACTGTAATTTTTCATGTGATGGATGATGGTTAAGAAAAGTGCAACTGCCTTTGCCTTCAGGCCTTTATCCAGCAGAAAATCAAATTATTCCCATACGGAGAGATACGGCCATATGTTTGTATGGACAAGAAAGAGTATGTAAGATTTTATCCACTTCATAAACTATACACCTTTCACTCAATTTTAGGCTCTCTTAACAGCCACAGATGTAGAATATAATATTCACACTTCTTGGCAAACGCATTTGTACTGAAACTACGGGTAGTATGAATGGGAATTTCTCATCCAACACACTGCAAAGTCATTCAACCAAAATTTCAGGGATCCTTCTTTCTTTATTTCAAGTTTGAGAATGCTGAACTTAATGTCAATGTCTTTAGTTTCTTAAAAGTAATTTTATGTCACCTGTTTTTTTCTTGCATCAAACTCTTTCTTCAGCTTTTGTTGAGGCTTAGAACTAATGAAACATTCATTCCACTTGTCAAGGCAGACCCTGTAGAATGGTTATTTTCTTTCATTCAGTATTACAGCCTGATATCAAGTAGGACACCTTGCTGCTAGTCACAATAATGAAAATGAACAGGTAATGATAATGTCTGCCATGCATATGATGCTAAAGGGAAATCTGTAGTGGGTACAGACTTTACCCCTTAATTACAAAACCATATTTACCCTACAAGGACAGTGTGAAAATATTTCAAGTAAATTCACCTTTAGCCCAATTGCAAATCATATAGAAAGCTAGCAAAGCTGTGAATGAAGAATTTGTCTGGTAGTTAGTAAGTAAAATTTTTAAAATAAACATGTTGTGTTAAAATAAATAAACATTTCTTTTTACACAGTTCTTTTAAAGTCTACTGGCAAGTTGTTGTTGAGCCTGGGGATGCAGGGATGAGGTCTGCAGAGATGGCACATTGTTGATGAATTAGCCAAAGGTAGAAAGCACAAGGGTTTTGTGCAATGAAAAAAAATGGTGCAACACCTCCTCAGTAAAGAAAAGCAGTCTATGTAAGTTAGAGCACCTCTGTTGCTTAAAAGGCCATGCAAGATTTCATCTATGTTATGGGCAGTCACTCCAAGTGACCATAAACATTCAAAAGCTGCTTGTAAAAACCAACCAACCAATAGAGCAAGAGCACAAGCCTCTGGAGAGGAACATGGTGTCATCTAAAGGGCAACAATTTTATCTCCTCATATCACTGATGGAGTACACTGCTACAGGGACAACTCTGGAACAGGTATGTGTAACAAACACTAGTGATCAAATACTTACACCTGTTCTTAACTGCCTCACAAAATCTAATTTCACTGTCCATGCACTGTGCTTGGCATTATATGTCTGCAGCCATATGCAAAAGTAGGTTACTGCTGTCTCCCCAAGCACTGCCCAGGGTCCAATGCCTTTTGTCTTGTGACACTGAGCTGATTCCTTGCTACCTAAGAGATCTCTTACTCACTGAGTCAGCATCTCTTTTTTAGTGCAATCCCAGAACTGTTAAGAGTCGCTCAATGAAGAATTGTTTATTTAGGTTCAAGAGTAATGACAGCATGAGAACAGATGACTTTACAGTAAATTACAGGTTTAAACAAGAAGAATATTTCCACCAACCAAAGCAGCAGGCTTCTGAGAAAAACTTAAAATATGAACAGTAGACAAAAAAAAAAATCCCAAACCAAAAAACCCCCAAAAAACCAAAAAGCAAAAAGCCTCACCCCATTTAAGAAGGAACCTGGCCTGTTTATGAAGTGATTTTGATAGTTGCCATTTACATCTCTTCCTTCCAACATCTCCAGGCCAACTATTTCCTTATCCTTTATTTAATTTAAGCAGAGTGAAGCAGCCACATAGGCTCATTAATAAGCACTCCACTAGAGCTGAGTAAACTGAAGAAACAAAACTTCACTGCAGCTGTTCCACCAATGAAACACATTTCAGTGATATGTACACATGTCCTCTGTGCTAGACCAGAGTAGACTGATGTCTTGGCGACACCAGCGTATCCCAGATGGCTTTCGACGTTCTCCTGTGAAAAACTGGATGGAGCTCAGAGCTGACAGCTGGAATAAGCCTCCCATTCAGAGGCACTGATCTTCAAGGGGGACTACAACCAGCCTACTCTACTGAAGGAGGAACACAGCAGGGCATAGGGGTTCCAGGAAGTTCGTGTAAAGGACTGGGAACTACTTCCTGAGCCAAGCAATAGAGGAGGCAATGAGGGGAGGTGCCCCCCTGGATCTGATGCTTACAAACAAGGAAGGGCTCATTGGTGATGTGAGGGCTGAAGGCAGCCTTTACTACAGTGACCATACTGTGGTGCAGTTCAAGATCCAGAGCAAAGATCAAGAGTGCAGCGACCAGAGCAGAAAAGCAAGCTCACAACACTGAACTATAGGACAGCAGATGTGATCACTTGGGTGATGTGGAGGAGTCCCGTGGGATAACGCCCTGGAGTGAAGAGTGACTCAAAAAAGCTAGTTCATGTGTAAGGATTACCTCTTCCAGGTGCAAAAGCAGTCCATCCCAACAAGCACAAATTCAGGCAAAAAATGCCAACAGGCCTGCATGTTTGAACAGAGCTCCTAGAACAGAAAGGAAGTATATGGAAGCAGAAGCATGGACAGATAGCCTGAGAGGAACATAGAAGCATTGTCCAAACACGTAGACACATGGCTAGGAAAGCCAGAGCCTACCTGGAATCACATCTGGCACGGGATGTCAAAGTGAGAAGGGTTTCTCTAAGCATAGAAGTGGCTCAAGGAAGACTAGAGAAAATGTGGGTCGACTGCTGGGTGACACGGGACAAGTTCTTCACATCAGTCTTTACTGGCAAGACCAGCCTTTAGGAACTCTAGGGAATTCTGTAGCAAGGAAGATGATATTTGGCTTCTACTCAGCTTTGGTGAGGGTACCTTGGAGTCCTGTGTTGAGTTTTGGGCTCCCCAGTGCACTAGAAACATTAACATATTGGAGAGAATCCAGCAGAGGGCAATAAAAATGGTGAAGGGGATGGAGTATTTCCCACAGTAGGAGAGTCTGATAGAGATGAGACTGCACAGCCTGGAGAGGAGAAGGCTTCCAGCAATCTTGTGCATGAGCACAAATAGCTGAAGAGAGGAAATGAAGAGGACAGAGCCAGGCTCTTTTCAGTGTTTCTCAGTGACAGGCCCAGAGGTGAAGAGCACAAACTGAAACAAAGCAGGTTCCCTCAACACAAGGAAACAACTTTTTACCATGAGGGTGACCGAGCAGGTTACCCAGAGGGGTTACAGAGTTTCCTTCCTTAGAGAAATTAAAAAATAGTCTGGACCTACTGCCGGGCTACTTGCTAGAGATGACCCTGCTTGTGCAGGGAGAGGGTTAAGGTGTACTCCAGAGATCTCTTCCAAGTTCAGTTATTCTGTGTTTTCCCTTAAACATAAGCCAATTAAAATGTGTGGATAGAGCCCTGTGGCCTTGGTTGCCTCACTGCCAGATCATTCATCACATACATGATTGTGGGTGGGTGGACAAGGAACAATGAATGGAAAGTTCTTGACACTAGACTACATCTCATTTCAGATGTTCAGAAGTGAAATGAGAATAGGATTGTCAGGTTCCCTCTGAGGGAGGGGCCTGAGAAAAGACTTTAAACAAAACAGAAAAGTGTAAAGAAAAGCAATAAGGAAGAGATTCACCTGCCCAGTTCCACTCACATTACAGAAACTGCATCTGAAGAACTATGGAGTGGAATACTGAGCAACTTAGGAGGGAAGATCTCTCCATAGTGATTATTTTTTATTGTCTAGTGAAAAAAATAATTACTACATAAACCTATAATCTCACGTTGTTATTTCCAGGAGGGATGGCAGATAGAGAGAAACAATCATGCTTTGAAACTCTCATTCTGCCCCTGGGTATTTCTATTTCCAGAAGAAAAACAGCAAAATGAAATCACATAGCACACTGCAAGCAAAGCAGATTTACAGTGATTAAACATGATTCACATCTCTCTTACCTTCCTAATAAAATATAGTTGTAAAAATAATACTATGGCCTTGTTGTTACTTGTAATTTACATCTGTAATTTTGGCCAAAACGGCCGGACTGAATAAAGTAGACACTAACTGGCCTCCAGCTACAAGAAGCTAAAGAGTGGCCTCCAAAGGCAGGCACTGCAGCTATCACAAGCTTTCTACTTCCACCTGAACCCTGCCTCTGCATCCAGTCAGAGAGCTGCTTACATTCACAAGCACCTTTATCCCTTTCCAAAATTGCCTAAGATAGGCTGCCCACAGCACTCAGGACTTTAATAATAATAGCAATTAATAATTGTAACTTTAATAATTATAGCAATAATAATTGTTCCCAGGACATGGAGCTCTTCCTGGCATTGCCTCTGTCTAGTCACTATAAATAGTATATCGAAGGTCAAGTCAGGAGGAAAGAGAAAAAAATTCCCTGACAATCTAAATAGGCAAAAGCCACTTCCTTTTATTCAAGCACTTACAGTGAGCCTAGGGCTGTCTTTGCACACACAGACAGAATCCATCTCTCATTTGTTTCTGAATGATCTTACTTTGCATTCCCTTCTTACTGCAGATCATGGCATCAGGTCCACTTGCTGTGGTCCTACAGCCTCTGCAGATGACTGTGCTCACTGGAGACAGTCGTAACAAATATTCAGACTGTAGCAGGCCCACTGTCACCAGGATTATTATGTTTTCCTCTAGTGAACACTACCACTTCAGGCCATCCCAGAGAAAGCCTGAACAAGAGCAGTTTCTCCTGAAACACCTCTGCTGTGTTCCTGCAGAACAACTTCACACAAAACACGAACACCAGCTGAGCCACAGGCCTTGTCACTGGCGATAGTAAAACTCAGCATCCCCCAGCACCAGGACTTTCCAAGAAAACACAGATCTAGCTCTGATTGATTCACAATATCGGATGCAAGGACAGAGGGTTGCAGAGCTAGCACCTCAGGGGGCACAGCAAGCTGCCACATCACGTCAAGTCAAGCCTACTGTGAAAGGAGGAGGCAGAGTTTGGAGTGCGCAAGCGCTTTTCCCTCAGCTTGTCTCAGTCATTTTCCATATCTTGGCACAGTGTCAGAATGCCACAACAGTTCAGCTGGGCACAGCTCATCTCAAGACACTGACCCAGTTTTCCTCAGCTCCCCCTGCAACACTCGCCCCTGTGTTGCCTGTGTTTGCCTGACTGCTCACTGGAGACAAGTTCCACCCGGGAGGCCAGAGGAGCAGCTTCTGACAGACTTCAAGCAATAACAAATGGCAAAACCAGCAGAGAAAAGTGCTGGAATCATGGAGTGGCAGTAGGGAGAGGGGTAAAGAAAATGCAAATGAAGAGAGGACAGACCAAGACCCAAAGAGGCAGAGAAAGAGGCATTAAAAAGCTCACTCGGACAGTAAGGGCAGAGAGGAAATATTTGGAGAACTAAGCAAAATGCAGCAAGATGAGAAGGACCAAGAAAGGCAGCTGGGAACTCCAACAGAGCTTCAGGTACACCCTGAAGCAGTGACTTTAGGGAATGTGATACCGGTGACACTGACTTTTTGTATGCAGATATGACTTGGAACTGAATTGAGACACAAGAAGACATTTAGAAGAGCATAAAATTGCTTTCTTCTTGACTGAGACAAGTGATCTGTTTCTTGTATAGGAGTTCTGCTCCCAGGTGTACTGTGGGGCAGCAAGAATAAATACTAGATGTGAGAGTATTGAAAATGAACAGTGTCAAAGGTGGAACTGGAGTCAAACTGGGAAGAATGAATGGACACAGATGATTTTGAGGCCTAGGGAAAACTGGATGTGCAGAGCTACAAAGGGCCTAGAATGAGAGGCCCTAGGTAAAGGGATGGAGTTTGGCACTTAGAGGGCAGGATGATGGAAAGGAGTTAGCAACCAATAATATTGTAGAAACATGATGTAGACATTTAGACATTTCATTTCTCGAAATGCTAGAAAGATAGCATAATTAGCATGAAGAAAACACACTGGAAAATAAAAATTGTAGTGTCTTTTAGATTAAATTCTTCTTTCCCCCTCCCCCTTCCATAAATATAGCTATGGCTTGCTTATGGTGGTAGCAAATTCCTACTGGGCCAGGCTATCCCACAGTGACTGCTACTGTGCATCTAGCATCTTGTTCTGAATAAGGTGGGATCAGCCAGAAATAGAAGTCAGGCACAGTGATGCAATAGGGCCCTGGGTTGATCTAGAGTTTCACAGTTAGTACAACTGTTTGGGTGGGGAAGAGAGACTGGAAAATGAAAGGAACATAAGGAGAGAAAAGTGTGTCTTTTGAGTCTTAAAGAAGAGCATCAAATCAACTGAGATAAAATAAATGAAGTGACTAAGAACTCTTTCCTGCTTAACTGTTGATAGGAGATCAGTTGAGTAAGGGATTTTTTAGGTAAAAGAGGTGGAGCTGAAGCAATTACTGGATAATTATATGTGGGAGAACTGCCAGGGAATGGGTTGTGTGAGGAAAAAAAAAGGCAAAAACACGAGAGGAAAGATTTGGGCAGGGTAGGACAGAATATGAGTAGACAGCAAACACTTGATACAGGAAAAGAAGCAAACTACTTGAAAAGCACCAAAACGTATGCGCAAGTAGTAGAAGGAGGCTGGAGAAGCTGATGAAAGGAGGAATATGGAAGAAAAAAAAAATTGAAAAAGGTAATCTAGATCAAGGCACCAAACATTATTGTCAGCTGTGAGTTTACCTTGAAATTAAAGCTCTTACCCAGGAGAGGCTAAGACACTGGGTTTGTTCATTTTGAAGCAGAGCAGGCTGTGGGGCGGGAGCTTACGGCTGTCATCAGCCACCTAATGGGAGGATATGAAGAAGGTGTAGGCACGAGGTGGCAGAACATGAGATAACAGACACAAGTTGTAATAACTTCTTACTACATCTAACTAAAATCTTCTTCTACATAGGAAGAAGTAGTTTCACCATGGGTGTTGTCAAATATTGGAACAGTTGCCCAGGGACATCGTGTAATCTTCATCTTCAGTAATAACTAAAACTAGAGTAGAACAGGCCTTGAGTGACCTAACCCAATTTGGTCCTGCTTTGAGCGTGGGGTTGGAGCAGGTGACTTTCACAAGTCCCTGCAACGTAAATTATCCTGTGGCTTTAAAGGAAGCGCCCTTTAAGTGATTAAAATTTAAAAAGAGCTTATTGTGATCTTTTTTCCCTTTGCTACTAGTATGTGCATATTTTTAGCAGACTATCAAATCTTTTACTTTAATATAAATCTTAACATTCTTTTAGCCTCACATACTGAAGAAGGTTTATCCAAGGTGATGAGAAAGGGCATTTTTTAATAATACAAAAATAATCATGCAATATTCTTCCCAAATGAGACCTCCAACAGCTCTGTGCACAGTTGCTTGCTCCTGTAGTTATCAGTAATACAGATGTGATTCCTTCTGCAATCAGAAGGGACTGCATATAGCCAAAGGACATGGGCAATTTTATGGAATCCTTACAGCTACAACAGATGAAAGGCAGACCTTTTGCTTGCTAAATACTCTTAGAAACAAACATCCAGAGAAAGAAGAGAGGAGAAGCAGCCATATGGATGGCTAACCTTGGTAAAACACCTAAATGCCCACCTAGCCACCCTCTTACTCTCCCTCCTCAGCAAGACATAGGGAGAATATTGGATGAGAAAGCTCGTGGGCAGAGGTAAAGAAGTTATAAAGACAGGGAGCTTGTTTACCAATTACTATCGCAGGCAAGACAGACTTGGCTTGGGGAAATTTAATTTATTGCTGATTAACATAGATTTGGGTAATGAGAAAACAAAAACAAACATTAAACCAACACCTTTCCTCCTCCCTCTCCCAAGTTCAGCTTAAAGCTTTTCATTCCAAACTTGTTCCTTCCTCCTCTTTCTGGCTGGTGTTTTCTGCCTCTGGTTAAATATGTTTGTACAGAGGTGCCACACACATGGCTAATCAGCTCAGCTCTGTCCAGAGTTCTGTCCTTCTTTATTTGGAAGTCGGCTTAGCACTTTATCAGGCAGTCATTCCTCTTCTCTTTTTTGTCTACATTGTAAGTTTGGAAATATTTTTTAAAATGTCCCAGTCATAAATTCTAAATATTATTTATAAAAGCACCTGGTAATTTAAATCCTATGTGATTTTGCATGGCAAGAAGTATACCCTCTGTGTATACATCTACAGAAAGAAAAGGAACTAAGGTCCCAACTTTATTTTTTCCTCTGTAAACTGCCAGTCTTTTTTTTGACTGCTCAGCATGACAAGTCTACTCAGATAAAGTCAAAAGTGAATCCCACGCAGATGGCACCCCACATCACCCAAAGGGCCTGCTAAAGGTTGCTGCTTCACTCTTCTATTTAGCTGGAGAAATCTGCCATATAGTAACACAGAGCAGGCAGTCTTACAAAAATAAGGAAAGAAAGTACCTTAAATCATGATAGGGGGCAGGGGGAAAAGAAGGGCTTTCTATCTATCTGCTCAGAATGGCTCTTGGCAGATTTGTTGTTCTAAATAAGGAGATAACAGCTGGTCCAGGAAGGACTCCACAGGCTTGCATATGGTGAGGGGGAAGGCAATGCCCACACACTCTTCTACCAAAGTGTAAGAAGGAAACTTGCTTCTCCTCCTTATCCTTGGTTGATTCTTCAGTCTTATTAAGAACACCTCTCTGCATTATCATCAGTAGAAATCTGCCCTTGAGCTATTGCTTTTCTTCTGTGTTTCATCCAGAACACTGTGGCTGCACTGTATCAGGGTGGACAGCCTTTCTTAGGAAAAGAGAACACATGCCCAGAGGAGAAGGGCTGGAGAGGACTCCACACAGAGGAACACCAAGCAAGGGGACACAAGCTGAATGTGCCTTCATTCAGACAGGACAGCAACATGTTGTTAGCAGGAGAAGAGATCAGGAAGGATGATCAGGCCAGAGGAGTTTACAAGAAACATGAGGAGGAAAGAATACCCTTTACCACTATGATTCATATTTGGTTGTCATTGGCTGCTCATGGAATCTCGGGAAGTCAATTATAGGAACTGTTTTGTGTAGCTTGATAGTGTGTCATTATTTCAGTTATTCCTTATAATATTAACCATTTTCAATTATCTCCAGCTTTTGCGACAATGAGGCTGCAAGGAAGTATCAGCTTCCACTGAATACAATGGAAAATGGAAGACTTTAAAAAAAAAAAAATCCTTGTTTTTATTTGGCAAGCCAAATTCCTTTTTTTTTTTTTTTTGACTCTTAAGACTACTATCTGAAACTAAATTATTGACTGGCAGTTTATTTAGACTGTGAAGTAGTCATGCTGCTGATGCAGACAACAAATTTATTGCCATACAGAGCTGCTCTACATCAGAGCTTACTGTCTCTGAAGCAGCACTAAATGAATGTAGTTACACTTCTCTCAGAATGAGCAGGATAAAAAGGCACACATATTTTAATTATTCTCAAAGTTTAAACAAATGAAAAGCACTTACCAATTTTAATTGCTTTTTAGTCTCCAGTACAATGACCTGTATTTTAATAAAGCTATTTTGCATGACCCAAATCACTTAATGAAGCAGGAACTTAAGGTAATATATCGACAACCATTAATTATTCATTGTATTTGCAGTCAGTTTTAACCAGAGTATTTGTACTTGAATAAATCCAACTTTTAAATTTTGTCTGCAGGCAAAACTGGGTTCCATGTGACATTTATTTTTTACAGTACTAAGTGTAATGCAGCAACATTTTAGACTTCTTAGAGATCTTGAGTAGATGCGTATTAAAAGAAAGGAAGCATCATACTGAAACATCATATTAAAACAGAAGAACATCATACACAAATTATACCACCAACATATGCAGTTTGCTCTAATGGAGTGTCCTAAGCTTAAGCTAGGAACACAGTCATGACATTAGACTGGGTGCTCAGGCTTGGCCAGATTTTAGCCCAATACCACTTCTGGGCGACACGTAATGTACTCCACCTCCTCCTACAAACATATCACAGAAATACCATCGGCCCTGGGGCAGAGAGTGCATTATTGGTAATGATGATACTATTATGTCTGCTTTTTCTAGTCAGGACAGGCTCACAGAGACACATTTTCCCTCTCCCATGACCAGGCTGCTGCCCTTTCCCTTTTTTTATTTTACTACTATACACTAGCAAAAGGGCCCAAAATAACTAGGACAGAGGGTCTATCAGCTCTGGGCTCAGCTCTCCTCCATGTGGCATCTTCTAATGCTGCTGCCTCTGGGTAAAGAAGTGGAATTACAGTAGATCTGGCTAGTGACAGCTCCTGCTAGTTCTGTGTAAGTACCCTGAGAGGCTGTTGCTGGTGGCAGCTGTAACTAAGGCCTGAGTGGAGTTCCCAACCATATTCTTAGCAGCAAACAGTGGTGTCCTGGTTTTGGCCAGGACAAGGAAAATCTCTTGCATTAGTTGGGAATGGGCATGGCTGTGGGGGTGTAACCAGGACCAGATGTTACTCTACACCACCTCTTATTGTTGACAGGGGTGGGGGGAAAGCACTCACACTCCCAGGAAAAGGGCATTCCTTTGTGTTGGGAGAAAACCTTTCTGCATTGGAAAGAACCAATCAGATCAGTATTTGTTTATTGTCACTTCCCATGTAAATCACCTGTCTTACACCTTTTCTTGTTAATATTGTTGTTGTTACTGTTCATTTTATTATTATCTCATTGCTGTTTCCAGTAAATTGTTCTTATCCTAACTGATGATCTTTGCCTTTTGTGCTTCCAATTGGAGGGGGAGTGAGTGGCAGCATGGTTTTAGTGGCAGTACCAAACTAGAAAACACCATTCCTAAACCATGACAAACGGTCACTCCAACTCCAGTCTGAGGAGCTAAATATGTGAAAAGAGGCTGCTGCAAGGCGATTTCTGTGAGAAATTATTTACTCTCCCAGCTCTGTGAAATTTTTGCTAGGGCCAAATATTGTTGACACAGAGAACCAATATAAAAATGGCTGCCTAAGGGGAAGAGGAAAAAAAGTTCTCTCACCTTGGCAGGCTCGCTCATCATCCACAGGCTGGTAGCCAGCCTTGCAGGTACATCGTCCAATGGCCACCATCCACTCTCCTTCTCCATTGCAGTGCAGCCGAACACTCGAGGACCCCGTCGTGCTCGTCTCTTCAGCGTTGGGCACGCACGTCCCCGGCGACTCCACCAGTGAGGTCCTCTCCCCGCCAGCAAACGTTTCAGGAAAGGAGGCAAATCCTTTCACCACAGCTGGGCACTTGTAGAAAAAGACTTGGACTGCCACTAAGGACATGCAGGCTCCCGAATCCTGGAAGGCCAGGTAGAAGCCGTGCTTGGTGAGCGGCCCAAAGCTACGCACTTTAACATTCATCTTGACCACCTTCCCAGTGCTGTCCACTTGGGAAAAGCTTTCATCAGCTGCAATAGTATCCACTTTGGTCCAGGGGCCCTCACGCCACTCTGGCATGTCCTGAGAGGCTATGTCAGCCTCCGACTGGTGGTAGTAGAGTGTGAAAGTCTCCTTGCAGGAAGAGGCCACGGTGCGCATGCTGGCGCAGTCCCTCACTGAGAAACGGAGGCGGACGTGGACGCGGTGGGCCCCGCGCCGCTCTATGAAGTGAGTGCGCAGCCAGTTATTCTGACCTGGTTCTGCCACGTTGCACACTTGAAAGGTTCGGATCAGGCGCTTCTTGTCATCCAGGACACTTACCTCATCCCACTACAATGGATACAGAGGAGCAAAAAGAAACAGGAATAAAAAAATGGATTCGGTATTCAACTGCACCGAAAATACAGGACAGGTCTTTGTATTCCCCCTTTCCTTGCCATGTCTATGACAAGATTTGAACTTGTTGATGCTATGTGCAGAAGAGCATTCTAGACAGAGTGTGACCCTGTAAAGAAGAGCAGTCAAAGCTCTGAAGTAAGAATTGTTGTGACAGAAAACATAAATAATGCAAACTTGGTCACACGACATCAAGAATCTTAAAATGCAAGAGTTCTTCCTTCCTATTTTCCCATCTCTTGTCTCCAGAGACAAAACAAATGACACAAAGAAGTGAGACAGAGCAACAAGACGCTGTTGTCTAAAAGACACATTGAAGCAGAAGTCCCTTCTACCCAGCTTTACCACAGTGAGAGCTGTGTTCTGATATCTCCTATGTGCATAAACCACTCAGCATGGCCACTACAGGGGCAGGTCCAGATCTGGTTTGTGCCTGGAGGAAGGCACAAAGGATGGATAAGGAGGGGTGAAGAAGGTTCCTGTACAAAGCTGTAGGACAAAACCCTCCTTTCCCTCTCAACAAGCTTTACAGAATAGGTACAAGGCCCTGGGTATGATAGAGGATGTGCATAGTGAGACAGAAGAGACGAAACCTGCTCAAGCGTTCTCATGAAGGTCTGACCAACCAACTTCTCACAATAAGATCTGCATTAAGACCATTTGCCAAGAAGAAACAACAGCAAATTATGGTCATTAGTGACTCCCTCCTGTGTGAAACAGAAGCACCCTTTTACTGATCAAAACATCTTTTCAGGCAACTGCTGTCTCCCTGGCCCCCAGTTTAGCAACATCACCAGATGATGGAAGAGCTTAGTACAGCCTTCAGACTACTATCCACACCTGCGTTTTCACATGGGTACAAATAATGTTCCAACAAAAAGTGCAAAGTTGATCAACAGGGTTTTTAGGGCCTTGGAAGGAATCTTAAAAAATTCAGAAGCAAGGGTAGTGTTTTTCTCAATCTTTTCTGTAGCAGTAAGACACTTTGAAAAAAAAAAATGATGCCAAGACATCTATACTGGCTTCAGGACTGGTGCCTCTGCCAAATGCTTGGATTCGTAACCACTGAAGAATCTCTGAGACACAGGGTGTGTTGGGACATGACAGGATCCACTGTTCTGATGGAATAAATGTATCTTTGTTCATAAAGTGGAGGGACTGATTGAAAGATTTAATCTATAATTGATGAAGGAAGGGCATACCACCAGGAGAGCTGAAGGTAAACCAAGGGCTGGCATGGCATAGGCTTAAGATGGCAGTGCTAGCTGGGATCATGTAAGCTGTTCCTGGGAGCATGGAGAGCTCAGGAGCACAACTGAAATATTTGTACACTATGGGAGCATTGGGCAATCATTCATGGCACAAAACTTAACAAGAACAAGTGCCAGATCCTGCAGCTGGGATGGAGTAACTGCAGGCACAGGTACAAACTGTGACAGGAGTGTCTGCAGAGCGCCCTGCAGGGAGGGCCCTGGGGGTGCTGGGGGCAGCAGCTCAGTGAGAGCCAGCAGGGCGTGCCCGGGCAGCCCAGAGGGCAGGAACCGTGTCCTGGGGGCATCAAACACGGCAGCACAGCCGGGCAGAGCGGGGATCATCCGCTGTGCTCGGCGCTGGTGCGGCTCACCCCGAGCGCTGGCAGCAGCTCTGGGCACCACCACTTCAGAGGGCTGGGAAAGTCTCTGAACGTGGGCAGAGGGGGGAATAAAAGCCGGTGAAGAGGCTGGAAGGTGTGTCCTGGGAGGAGTGGCTGAGGGCTCTGGGTTTGTCCAGTTTAGAGAAAAGAGAGGCTGAGGGGTGACCCCCTTGCTCTCTGGAGCTCCCTGGGGAGGGGAATTGGAGAGGGAAGTGCTGACCCCTTTTCCCTCAGATCCATGATAGGATGCATGGGAATGGTTCAAATCTGCCTCTGATTCAAAGCTCAGAATTGACATCAGGAAACATTTCTTTACCTAGAGGGTGGTCAGACACTGGAACAGGCTTCCTAGAAATGTGGCCAATACCCCAAGCCTGTCAGCGTGTAAGAGACATTGGACAGTCCCCTTTGTAACATGCTTCAACTTTTGGTCAGCCCTTAAGTGGCTAGGCAGCTGGACTAGGTGATTGTTGTAGGAACCTTTCAACTGAAATATGAAATATTCTATTCTATTCTATCTGTATGGAGGGGTGGCTGGAGAACTCTTTAGTATCTCTGGAGCAGAGGGGAAGGAATAGGGTAAGGAGGTGGCAATAGCATCCCACTCAGCACCCTTCTCTCTTAACAATCTGGCTTTGCAAAACACACTGCATTCAAATTCTTCATATATACAAAATCTATAAACCAAGTCTCAGAGTTTCCCTTTCTTCATCAGACGCATGCATGTCTTCCCAGCAGACACAGGACAAGGGAAATGCTTACCCCATCAGAAGGGTGTGCAGTCCAGCCAATCTCTGAGGTCTCTTGAGTTGTATCCAGAAGTATTTCTGTTTGTATTTAAAAAAAATGAAATAAAAAGAAGTATTTTGTGCTATTCCAAGTCAGACTAAAATCTTATTTGTTCCTCTCAAGATTGTCTTGTAGAGGACTTCCAGAAACCAAAAATAAACATTCATGTTTTGAGACTAAATATGACAGGTTATGTCCATACTAATAAATTAAGAAAGGCCAAGACAAAGGCAGAGGCACTGGGCACATAACCATGCTAACTCATGATTCTCAAGTTGCTTGGCAATATTCTCACCAGACTTTCCCAGGCAAAGTGTAAGCACACTGACAGCATGTGTAGAGTTATCATAATGTGCAGTTCAGATGAGGCCACTCTCTTTTTGGGAAGGAAAATATGGGACACAAGATGAGCTACATGAATGCATGCCAGTCTCACTAGGACTATGGTTGCCCATTTTATTTGCACATGTAAGTGTGGTCACAAGGCCAAAGCATGTTTGTTCCCCGTTCTGGAACCAAATTTCTTTGGGAGTTTAAGACTGTGACCCAGCTGATCTTGTAATGGATTAATTTTGTTCTGGAGCTGGGAATTACATTGCATGCCTGTGTAGGAATCCCAGTATTAAATCACCTCTTGCATTATTACACTGCTCAAGAATAGGGTACATGAAGAACTTCACAGGCCTAGTTTATTCCCACAACTAGTCTGCATTTCCATTGTTATTGAATCTACCACTGGAGACAGATAATCAGCCTTGACTGCTCTTGGACAGTTATTCTCTGCTTGGGTACAAAGAAACACAAAAGCGATTTTGACAGTACAAACTATAAACATAGTATTCTCCAAAAGAGAACGTCAGGGTCTGAGACCACCGTGGTATGTGCTCTCACTCTGTATATTTAGGACACAGAATAAGAAAATTACTCAGTTGAACAGGTATTTACATGTGTTGATATATACTGTATAAATCAACTGGCTTTTCCTAAATTCTGGGAAGCTTTATTTGCTTATTTTGATTTTCATCTTTCTATCTTGTTGCTTTTAAAAAAACCTGCAAAAAACAGATTAAAAAATCCAACCCAAAACCTAACAGCCAGCTTACTTACAAATAAGGTTCATGATCCATTATATAAACCTTGCAAAGGTTTAATAATATGATTTTTCCATGTTTTATGCAGGAGAGAGATCCTCGATGGTTTTTATTTCCAGTTTATAGATTGCTTATGTCACTATTCCTACCAATACACCTGGGTATTCACTCCACATTAATCATTGGAAAGAAAAGACTAGGCTCATCCTAAAGCAGACAAGATCAAGTGATCAAGTTTATAGAGACCTCAGCCTTCACTGATGTCCCTGAACTATATTCCCTATATTCCTACAGGACATTTTATACTTTTTAGACCTCCCTGAGGATCCAGCTCCTTGATTCAAAAGCAGTGCAAAATACCAGGGCTGGCTTGCCAAAACTGGAAAGAACTACTGGTTACAGCTAAAGTAGAACCCTACTAAAATTATGTAACAGACCTCAGGAATTGCTGAGCTGCTCAGTTCTCAAGAATAGCTCAGCTCAGACAGCCCCTCTGAGCAGCAGAACATCTGCAAAAGGCCTATGCCTCCCTGAGGCACAGTCTTCCCTAGGCTGCCCTAGCAGCAGAGGAACTTGGCATTCCCTCATGTCCATTACCTTCTCAATTGCACAGTCTGGCACAGGGACTGCACTGTGTCATGTCATTACTTTGCCACTGGGATCCCAGACACAGCATTGATATGCTGAAATAATACACAAGGCCATTTTTAACACAGAAAGAACTTTTTTTTTCTAATCAGATCTGAGTCTCCCATTTACCAAAGTATAATGCTTCTACCCCATGAGAACTCTAGAAGAAAGTAAAATAAAGAAAAGTTAATCAGGGCATGGAAAGCCATACAGAAAGTGAGAAAGGAATGGAGAAGAAAGGAAACAGAGAAGACTTGCTCAGTAGCCCATGCTCTGCCATGTCAAGGATATTCTCCAGGCAACTTCTCACCAGTGACCAAGGTAATATTTACCAAGCATGTATTTTACAAGCAAACAGAAATAGGCAGCCTGAAGCAGACAGAACTGTCACTTTCACAGTGAATACTTCAAGTCAGAAACCACTAGAAAAATAAGAAAAGTACACAAGAATTTTGTGTGCATAAATCTCATTTTGCAACCTACAGCCAAAAGTCCCTCACTATTTTTGTTCTTCCTCCCTTTCCTACTGGCTGTATGCCTGGAATCACATCCCCAGTCACACTAGCTGCATGCACCCTCATAAATCTAACAAGATGTTAAACTGCTCTCTAACTCTGAGGACAACAGTCACAGTATGGTTCATGTTCCCATGGCTAAAAATTCCAACCCCACAGAAGTGCACAGCTGCATCCAAACCACCTCCCAGGATGGTCCTCAGTCCATCCTAACCTCTGACCTATGTGTAGGCACTGTTTGTGACAAGATTATTTGGCATGGGCCAAACAAACCCATGGCTGTGCTCATAATTTAACAGTATTAATGACTACATGTGTACAGGTATAAGCTTTCACTCTGACATTTATTAGCACTGATGACTGATGTAGCATTTCACATCCTCACTGTGCTGGGCCAGACCAGTATTTTGCTGCTCTTCAGTGCCGACAGAAATTATCTGTTCAGCTGAATTTACCACCTTGGAAGAAAAATGGCTTTTACCCTTTCAACATTGCTCAAAATAAGGGTATTGCAACATCAGGTTAGACTCAGTCTCAGTCCAGCCCATGATGCTACTAGAGGCAACACTGATTGAGGTATCTCAGGACATCATTGGAGCAATATTCCACTCTGCATTAAAAATTAGGAATGGGCAAGATATCTGAGCAATCTAGAGGCTTTCAAACATGTGAATTTATAACAATTCTACAATTCTTTTCTTCACCCCTGGTTTAATCTCAGTTTTGAAGAATGATATTCCAAGTTCATATTACAAGTGTTATTTTACTTCAAGGAAGATAAAAATAACTGATGAGAGATTCTCCTATATTTCTCTTCCCTAAACTAAAAAGAAAAAACATCACTTTTTATAGAAGAGTCAAATGGGTTCATTACACTTTGCGAAATCTAAACTCTCATTTGAGTAGCCTCAGTTCTTGCAGGCCAGAAAGGGTGAAATAAAAATCCCAAATGCTTCAGCTAGTAATATTCTATATTTACATCACAAACCAATCTCTTGGGCTACATTATGCCATAATGTCAACATCCAGAACAACTGAGTAGAGGTTGGAAGCTGCTATTACGGATCAGAGGAGGCACAGGCTGTTCAGAATAGGCACGTTAATAATTTTCAGGTTTTGGTCTGCCTGTACTTTCAAGCAAGACTATTAAGCACTTGTGTTACAGACAAAATGATCCCCTGATGCAAGAGGATGACAATTCACCCAAGAATGACTGACCCTTAGACAACCCTCATGGAGGCAGAGATGGCCTAACAGCTTTCTGGATTGAAGAACATTTGCCCTCGGTGTCTTAACAGTGCAGTGGTGCAAGAGGGAATTATACAACCAAAGCCTTGCACACTACAGCCATGGACAAGAGAGTCAATCCTGGGAAGAGAGTAAAAGAATCCCTTTACCTGTGTGATGAGAATCTGGTACTAGAACTGGAGCATCACAGAATGAAACAAGCTAGAAGGGAGGTAAAGGTGATCTTAACCAACACCCTGCTCAAGGCCAGGCTAAATTACCATAGGCTGCTCCAAACCTTGTCCAGTTGAATTCTGAATATATCCAAATATACACTGGTAGAAGGCAAAGGGCACTATGGTAAAAGGCAACATTCAGAGAGTTTGCTTTGCTATGGAGCTGAATGCCCCAAGCAGCAAAACATGCTCTCTTAACAGACTTGAAAAGAGCTAAAACATTTCTGAGCTTACTCTGCCTTCTATGATCATTCTTTGAACAAGCAGGAAGAGTGTGAATGCTCTCTAAGAAGGCTGGGAAGAGAAAGTATTATCTGGGCTTGTGCAAAAATAGTGTTAGGAGTTGTCAAATCCAGTAACCTCACACAAGCCAGGCTGCTGCAGCTCCATGGCCCCAGGCACAACCAAAAGCAGGGTGAGGTGGGTATTCCCAACAGGCAGACACACAAACACACGCAGGCACTGCACATCTATGAAAGGCCAGCCACAAAGATCAACACAGACAGAAGCACTCACCAGTCATGCAAACAGAAACAGCACCACCAATGGCCTCATCCTGCTCCCCTTTCTGTTTGGTCAGGATTAAGGTCTGTTAGAGGGAAATTTATATGCATTTGCATACAATGTGGGTCTCTGCAACAACTGTCCTTAAAGATTTAGCCTCCTGACCTCTGGATCTGTGGTCTCTCCATCTGCTGGCACCTGAAGCTCACAGCCCCACTCCTGGTGTGAGTAGTCAGACAGGCTCACTCACTGATACATCCCTTCACACACACACAGAGGCACGCCATGGATCCCCTGCTAACAGGCTTTAAGGGTGCAGCCTACCCAGCAGCTAGCCTGGGTGCTTGCTCTCCTGGGTTGCTATTCTGTGGATCTCTCCATGAAGTGGTCTTTGCCACTCAGCCTACCAGGAGTTGCCCTGGGATCATCTTGTCTCTGGGTGCACTGAGATTCACAACACATAGACAGTACTCTCAAAGAACCCCCGGAATTTATGGTGACCTCCATTTGTCTCACTCATAGAGACACACATGTTCAAACTGGTGTCTCATTCCTGCTCCAGACTCTGCTTCCTTCCCAAAACACTGACTCCACCATCAAGCTAGTCTGGCTTGCTATAGAGATCACAGACTCATTAATGCAAGCTCACTCACTCCAGCTGCTTGCATCACAGATGCACAGATCCTATGACCTGTGGTCCACCTTGAGCTCCTAGCACTTGATTTTCATCCATTCCATGATCTTCAGCTGCTGGTAGCGCTGACTCATGGGCCACTCTGACCTGTGGTTCAACTCCAGTTGCTGGTATATAAATTAAAAAAATGTACATACACACACACACACAAAACAAAACCCCCTCACCCTGGTAACTGGTGAAAAATGAAATTTAATAAGAAGATAGGCTAGACTGTGATGATCAGATGCCTGACAGCCATACTGACCTGCAGCTGGTGTCTGTGACTGGCCCTTATCTCTCTACTTTCTCACACTTAATCCTCCCTTTCCACACCTACATTACTCCCCTAAACAACCCACAGTAAATTCTGCAGATTATCTCACCCCTACATCCCCTAATAAATACCATTATTATTGGTATTTATTGGCAACAATCTCCTTCAATCTGAAAGTCATTCCAGAGAGCACTTCCACTGATTTAACTTAATGGGTTCATTCCCACCCCATGGACTGATCACACTCCTGTGATAGCTCTGGGAGAAGCTGGGTCAGAGCATTTATTTCTCTGTCAGGTTATTGAGGCTCCCCTGCCTTTCACTGGTCCTCTGTGCTCCTTTGAGCATGGGGAGAGGATCCTTTTATCAGGAATCTTTTATTACTCATATAAACAAATATATTTATGCATGGGGTCTATCATCTGGAGACAAAATACAGTGAAACCTTAAGGAAGCCTTAAATACAATAGAACTTCTTCCAAAACTTAACAGCAATTGTGGTGAAGTAAACAATATATGAATAGCTAATGACATATGCAACTGTAGTAAGTATTCTGTTTTTCAAAAATGAGTTGATGAAACAAGTAAAAAACCAAACAAAAATAGCCAAAAAAAAAATCCTACTTGTTCATAACTATCCAACACAAAGGTTGCTGTTATTTTTAAAAAAAAAATGTCTTAAAGCTTAGCTATGACTTAGCATGAAAAAACATGTGGTTTTTTTTTTAAAGCTACGGAGTTATAGAATATGCCTCCTAATATAAGAGAATATATACAAAACCAATCTATATGAGACAAATGAGTTCAAATTTTTTCTTGTATAAAACTATAATGTCAATCCTGAAATGAATGATCCTGTATTATTTCTGCAAAGCTACTTCTCAAATGCAATTAATTTATTTTAGAAAAGCTATTTGGAATCAATGGGATATGTGTTTAGTAAGTTCCATGAAGTATAATGTAATTTAACTGCTTGCTATGTCACAGCAAAATGCTGACACTATCAGAACATCAAAGTTGTCATCTGCAAGGAGGAATTCTCACACTCCAACCAGGAGTTATGTACCATCTGTGAAACAGAGAAATGACAGCCAAATGGTGTAGGATATGGAAATACACAGCTTTTTGCAAGGTAACACAGTTTTTAAGCTTTATGAATGATTGTGTATTTTTCTCTTCCCCGGCCCCTTTCTTTTGTTAAAGCTCTAAGGAAACTGCTGGGATTAGCATGTTGCACTACTACTGATGTCAGAAAATGCAGACGTCAAGAAATTAAAATAAAAGAAGTTCTAACTTTGCATATGAAATCAAGTTAAATTACTATCTACAACTTTCCTAGAGATACAATATAATATCTGCTCTTCCACAGCTTAAGAAGTTCATTCTCCAAACACCCACTATTAAGTCTAGAACTTGGGTCCAAGTGCCACTGCCATCAAACCACCTCCTTTTGATACAGCACAGCGTGACTTTTTATGCTTATCTATGTTCTCCTGCTTGCTTCTTTTCATAGACATTAAAAAGTGAGCTTATGTCTTCCAAAGTTTTACCAAGGCACACACGGAAGGCCCAGAGACCCTGCATTACAAGAATGCCATTCCTTTTCTTTGAAGCTTTAATTAATAAACAGTGTTAGCTGCAGCAGTTGACTATGAATAGTCTCTCCTGTCCTACTGGCCTCCAAGCAGCAGATTGGGAACAGATTCAATGCAGGGCATGATACAAACCTGGGAACAGGGATGTCCCTAGCACAGGAACTACATCTGTTATGGAAGAAAACTAATCAAATGGAGCTGCTGAGACTAATCAACAGAATAAACCCTTTTACAAACAGGCTGCACATCCAGCCCAGTCTCATTCACTTTCTGCATGTCTACAACAGGATATTCCTCTGCCCTAGGCTTTCCAAGCATGTGGCAAAGTTTTTGGCATGCAGGAGAGCGTCAGGAAAGAACTGTGAAGAAAATGTTTGCTAGGATTTTAATAACTCATGTGAATCACACGCAATCAAACTAAAAAGTTAATTTCACTTTTTTTTTTTCCCCCCTGAAGTAAAATGACACTAATTTAAACCTTTCTTTGTATATACTAAACTGCATATAATAAACCAAAAGACAGTGGTATTTTTCACTCTGAAGATTCCCTTTGAGGAAGGTATATTTTCCTCCACTTCAAAGGCAGGCCAATTTGAGCAATCAATACATTATTTTCAACAGCCCAAGACAACAACCAGTTAGTAGAAAAAATAGGGGGAAAATGAAATAAGAATGTCTGACCTCACTACCTTTTTTCTTCCATATTCCCTTTTGCCAAAGAGACACTCTTAATGCAAAGAGGTTTTACCAAAGCAGAAGAATTATTCTCTCTATGTCTTGAATTTCTGGAAGATACTTAGAAAGATTGTCCAGCTATTCTGCAGGCTGGAGAGCTTGTTGCAAAATAAATGTAGTCACTTACATAAAGAACACATCATTCCTTTGGAACCTATTTAATGAGTTCTACAAAATGAACTCTGCTTGTGTTTACAGCTATAGACATTTATAACTCCATCAAAGCAAAAGCAATATTGCACATAAATTGATCTCAGTGCCCTAGCAAGAGCTATTTCATTAAAAAGTTATCACTTGCTCTCACCTGTCTTGACTGCAGTCCATCAAGCATTCTTAAATTCTATGCTTCACAAACTTTTACAATCAGAGAGGTTAACCTAAAATGCTAACTTAAATATTCAGTGATAAACTGTAACTACATACATGTATAGATTTGTAAAGAAATCAAATTAGTGTATTTCTTTATGTAGCTTTGACAAAAAAGAAAAATCCATTACTTCACCCAGCATGTAGCTCAAAAGTAATGCTCTCAAAACCAAATCCTCAAAAACTCTTGCAGAGCCATAAACATTGAGAAATGTGATCTTAATGAAAACTTTTATGCAATTGTGTTTCCTTTTATAAAGCTAAAAAAAAAAAGTACATAAATGCTTTCTGTTTGCAAAGCAGTCTTGCCTCAAGTTTCCATTCACGCTTTATTTTGGTGTAAAAACCATGTCTGGAAAACTTTGCACAAACATGCTCACTCATAGTGAAATCAGTGTGTCCAAATACTAGAGCTGTATTAAAAATTGTATTAAATAAATTCAGCCTAATGTCTCCTTTTTATGCATTAAAACCAATACCAACAAAATAATTTCAATTGCTTACAAGAACTTCTTTACTTCTGAGTCATGAGGGCGTTTAAAGTCCAATTAGGTCCTGTAAAAGCACGCTGCCTTCTTTCTGAGGCATTCTGCCTAAGAAGTATTTGCTCTCTTCATAATGCATATAAAGATAGTCTGAATCTTTTGACTACTTCCCTTCCCCTCTCTACAGCTTCTCCCTCTTTTCTTAATGATTAACATTAAGGTTTAGAAAATTTCAAAGTTTGAACAACATTTAGTTTGAGACAAAATGTGATTTACATTCAGACTTTAAATCTAACTCAAATGCCTGAGAAACACTAGGAAGAACTGATTGATTGATTGATTGATTGATTGATTTTCCCACTCAGTCAATTCTCTTTAGTTGGAGGTGAAATGTATTTTAAACACCATCTAAAACTTCTAAGAAGCTCTGCAAAAACTAAAAACCACACTGGATATTCCCTATATTTTTCAACTTAAATCTGAAACCTGAATTTCAAGTTTCTGCTATATATAATAATGAGTCAACAAACAAGCCATGGGCCTTTTTTCTTCCTTATGGACAACTGCACTAAAGCAAAGCTTTCTACATAGTTATCATCAGACTTTCCTCCCCTACCATATAATTTTTATTTGACTTTTGACCACAACAAAAACACTTACCTCTGAGATGCAAATCAGCTTTAAAGTGCAAACTTAGGACCATGCAGTACAGTCACAATGAAGATGCTGACTCCCCTGACCCTGAATTGAGAGTTGAAGTTTGGCTCATGGACACCTTTACTGTTTCCTCTCCACAGGCAGAATTTTACTGTCCTATTTTAATCCAGACAGGTCAACTATGTGATCTGTGAAGCTGTATCACACAGTACTTTTTAAACTCTTTTTATCTTTACAAACTTTCAGGACTGAGCACTGAATTTAAAAAATGTTCATTTGTACAGGCATCACTCAGTTACTTCATATTTGCAGAGAGAATTTACATTTCCCCCCCTTTACTATCTCAGTTTCTCTACCAGTTACACAAGGAATTACATAGTAATTTTTAATGCAATTTTAAAATCAGTAATTCACAGAATTTCAGAGATTTAAGAATTTGTATTATAATCTTACATCAATTATTTAGTCTCTGAACTTCCCACACACACTGTATTCCCCTCCTATTAAGAGAAGAGATGCTTTAACAAGCTTTCCTCTTTTTATTAGATCTCACACTATTCTCCTTTCCTTTCCTCTAGGTCTTTCCTTGCTTCCCTTTGATTCCATCTCTCCCTCCTCTCCTCTTTCAGTGGCTTTCAGAAATGCAAGAGATGAACATTCATCACAAAGCAGTACAGTTCACTGAGCACATGTAGCTGCAAGGATATTCTTGGAACAAACAAGGGGACTGTTTACAGTACCTCTGCCCTTCTCCAACTCTCTTCCATAGCTCTCATCTTATCTCCTGCTCTCATCGCCCTCCCTTCTATCATCTATTCTTTCTTCTACCATTTTCTTGGCACCTCTTTTTCTCTGCCTCCCTTTTCCCTACCCTGCCTCCAGTGCTCCCTCCCTCCTCTCTCTGCTGGCTGAATGTGAACTGCCTCTTCTTGTTAATGCAAAACATTCTCTCTGTATCTATTATTTGAGGCAAGTTTTTCAGAGGTGAGATAAAAACTCTTGATTTCAGCCCATTGGGTGCTGTCTTCTCAAACAGTATAAACGTCCAGAGACTGTTTCACAAAGGAAACATGGTTCAAGAACAGGAACATGAGAATCAAATACATGCCAAGTAAAAAAAAAATCTACTCTTTGAGGCAGTCACTTCTGAGACAGTTAGTAGTAATGCTCACTAATGATCCTTCATAAGAGGGTTTGCCTCTCCCACCAGAAACAATACTAATAACTTTTTAAATCCCAAGAGATAGTGATCAACCATCAAACAGAAAGACATGTGCTCAATACTCATCTGGACTAGGATATAAGCATACTGGAGAGCACACTTTTCTTTTTTTTTAACCTCTACAGAAAACTCTTTAAAGTTGATGTGAAACATCTGTTCTTACCTTCTAATGAGGTAACTAGATGAAAGAAGAAGACCATCCAGAGCCAACCCATTCCCGACACTCTTCTTGCACTGATGCCAGCATTAGAATCCATGAAGATTCTCTGTAAATACCACCATCTTCAACAAGCACACACCACTCCCTTGAAATGGTCTGAGATTTCTTGGAGTGTTTTAATATCTTCCCAAATTAAAGCACAGAGGTCTTCACAGAGAAATACTGTTTAAGAAAAAACAGAAGGTAGAAACAGAAATCAGGTCACTCTAACACGAAACTGGCAGTTTTTACACACCCATTCCTGTCATTTGCTACTTTCAAGATATGGGTAAAAAGGAGTAGCACAGACCCAGTATTTTCCATGTATCCACCCCTCAAGACTTCAGTCAGTCACAGGTGTTTTTTGCACTGCCAGTACACACAGATTTTGAGACTTTCATGGCATCAGTGACGGTGTGGTTCCCAAATCAACATTACTCTCTACCACAGTATAGGCTGTACTATTACTGAAGACCTGATCCTTTCTGCATCTTTGGCAACGTTTCTTGGAAGGTGTCCATTCCATTTCCCCTGTATGCTTTTCAAATTCTGTCTCTTGTAGTTTACACTTTGCCTTTTAAGGACTCTGCAGGTCAGTAGCCACGACAGGAGAATTTTTGCCAATACAAATCTGCACAGCTGACACACTTGTAACTGCATTTCAGATGCAGGCATTTGTCCCTTTAAGCATATGACTGCACAACACTACTAAGTTGGACAGTATTTTTCCCATTGATATGTCATACGTGAGGAAGCAAACGTTGTGATATTTAAGGTCAAATAGGGAGCCTGCATTACAGCCAGAAAAAGCACACAAGTCCAAGTTTATTATCTTAAGTGGGAAAAAATCCAAACAAAACTCTACCACCACCACTAAGAACCTGACATAAAAGCTTATCTTACAGTAAGGGAGCAGCATGCAGCCTAATCCAGCACCGCATTAGATCAATACAGCATAACAATTTTGCTAAGCAAGGTAATTCTAGCTCCATCTGTCCAATTCTCAGCCCACCAGAGAAATATCACAGTAATATGTAGGTTGCATGCAAAAAGCCAGTATGTTTTGTTTCTTCAGGTGCTCTTTGAGCAGAGCATTGAAAATGCTCCAATGTCTTCAGTGAGACAGTGAAGCGTAGCTAAGGAGAAAGAAAAATGTCTCAGGCAATATACAGAAATGGCTCAATAACTTGGCTGAAAGAGGGGAGGAGGGGGGAAGACTTGTAATTAAAAGGGGCAGCCTCAGTGCAATTATCTGAAAACCTTGCAGTAGGGGATTTGAGCAAGTTGGGCATAGCAGAGGAAAAAGCAGCCTGGGGAGTATGCGAAAAGGCAGCAGAGCGCAATTAGATTTGCTTTACTGGAGAGGGAGAGAAATTTGGGCAGGATGGAACAGTTCTCTCTTCTGCTGCTCCCAGTGAGGACCTAGAGCACCCAAGACAAATGAACCAAAGGCACTCTGGGCATCACTAAAATGTAAGGAAACTAAAGGAATCTCAGCAAGAGGCAAAAATTTTGATTCATGACTTCTGACAAAAGAGAAATATAAAATCCTTAGTAATTACTGAGGAAAAATAAAGATTAAATGTGAGGATGGATACAGGTACTGCTTATTACTTTATGAAGCATGTATACAACACAACACATCACAGAATAAAACCACCACTGGATGCAACTGCAAAAAGGAGAAAATTTCAGGGTAAAAAGTCTCAGGGTGAATTTCAGGGTATTTCTTTACAGAAACAACTATCTAAGCACACAACAGCAGTCTCCTGGAATGGGAGTGAAGACTGCTGCCCGAGCTACCAAAACTAAGACTGGGCACACCAAAATCAAGCCTGCAAGACGCCTTTACGTGGAGACATAAATACTCACCATTTGTACTGCCAGTCAATCTATAATATTATAATATCTAAAACTTTTTTTATTAGGTCAGTAAAATCCTAAGAGATAAGGACTTTTAAGCATTCATAATGAAGGCAAACAAATGCAGAAACAGAGGTCAAACAAACTGAAGAATACTTTCATTTCAGTCAATGGGACTTCATTTATCTGCAGAAAGCTTGAAAACAGCTTGCAATTCAGATATTCTCATGTCACATAACTTCAGAGTCACAGAGCAGAAAACAGAACCCAAATATACTTCGGCTGCATAGATCTCTTGCCAAAGCCCTGAAATTACCACAAAACAGATATAACTAAAAAACCCCTCGTACACAAAACCAGACACAAAACAATTTCTGGCTCCAAGGAAACCAACTGTTGTTCTGCTGCCCTCCTCACCTGCACATCTCTCTTACAACATCTGTTTGTCTTATCCTCATTTCCCCTGTATCCCACCAGAGTTACATTGCTCTTCAAGAGGAATCATGCAGCCTTTTTCTGCATTAGACTGGCAATTATTTTCCTTAAAATAAACTGTGGCTAAATCAAAAAGCTGGTTATGATTTAGTAGATAAAAAGGTGGGGTTTTTTTTGGTTTGGTTTGGTTTTTTTTTTTTAGTTTTTTGGGGGTTTTTTTAAAATTTTTTATTCTGCCTCTTCCACACCTCAATGAAAAATGCTTACTCTACAATGAAGGATAGAGAGAATATTATGGAAGCATTTAAGGGAGAGTAGGAGGGAAGCACTAGCCTCTGTGAATTAAAGAGTACCAAGCCCCTAAATTGCTAACCACTGCCCTGCCCTTCCCCCTAGCACTTGATGTGTACAGAATCTGACTACACCCAAAGACGCTCATCTTTCATTCTTCAGTTCTCCTACTACTTCTACCCTACACCAAACTACGTAAACAGAAACCTCAAACCATCCCAACTTTCAAACCACCCTCTTCTCTTGTCCACACAAGCACCTTTCCATGGCTGCCTCAGCTAGTTACTTCTTCCAAAATGCTTTCAGCAAGATTACTTCTCTTTGCTATGGAATCCACTATTCCCTGCACTCCTCCAAATCCAACTGCAAAGCAATACATCTTCTGTGCACAGGATCCTTTGATAAACTTCCTTAAATACCCCTTCTCTCCCTCTCTCCCCTCCAATTACATGAACTTGCCACTCATGTACCAGCTGTCAATCCTCTTATCATAACCTTCTCTCCCTCTCTCCCCTCCAATTACATGAACTTGCCACTCATGTACCAGCTGTCAATCCTCTTATCATAACCTATTTTTAGGCATATATTTCCTCAGCTAGTGGAATGATCTCCATCTCCTGGGAAGTCCTGAAAATTTTAAAGCATCTGAGAAGTGACAGATCCTGAGGATCAAAATGTCTTTTAATGTTTCAACCCTATAAATCTGTGACGATCTCAAGCAGTCAGAAAAGACCACTCACATATTATTTTTATTGTAAATCTAAGCTCAAGAGATGAGAGACAGAATTTTCTGGGTTGTCTCCTTACATTATTCACCAAAGCTATCATTACTGTTTCATTTGGCACAATCACTGTGGTACCTATATTACCAAAATTCATGTTTGAGATCCCAGTTAAAGGATAAATACTATCACCACCTCTACTTTCAAGAATCCTGGTTTCTTAGCTGAACAACCAGCGAGGGAGTAGAGTTCTTTGGGAAGCTTGTCAAAGTGAGTTTTGAACATCACCAAGGATGGAGATTCCTCAACTTTCTTGGGCTTCTGTAGCAGTGTTGAACTGGGTAATTTAATTTTTTTTTTTTTCCCCTGGGGATTTTTTTCTTCCTTCTATGTAGTCAGAATCTCATTTGCTCATTTCTGTTTTCTATCTCAACAGAAGAGAGTCAGCTCTTGCCAAGCACCTCAAAACTTCTTCTACCCAAGACTGAAAACACAAGCCATTTCAGCTGGAAAGCCTTGAATGTGAAACAGCATGCCTGGCTTGACTGGCACTGTTTAAGTCCTGTTTATTCTCACCAGACAGGGCCCGTGCTGTAATTTCTCACTTTTTCTGAACTCAGTCTTGAAGTGGGAACACTTCAGTACCATCTCCAGGCAAATGATGCTCAGTGCTACAGAAGAGATAGTGATAGTGCTCCCACATGTGCTAAAACAACTGACAGTAGTACAGTTCTGCACTTGTGAGATTTCTGTCACAAAGAGGGCTGCTGTACCTAAGCTGTGGCAAAGCATTTCATGCAGCCAGTAGCTTTGCAGCAGCTTCTTTTATTTTCAGTGCAAATAAAGGATTCCCTCAAAGTTCAAGCATTGTCAGTGATGACACCTGAAGAGCCATAGGGCACCAGTGCTGCTAAAGAGGTCAGCATTAATTGAGAATTCCCTTCCATCAGTGCATATGTTTTTGTTAGAAAGGAAGGAGGTTTGCTCCAAGGTTTGTGCAGTCACTTATTTAAGAGCACCCCAATGGTATATGTCTGGAGTCTTGATGGAGGCAGTCATGCACATGACAAACCTAAGAGGGGTCTCCTTAGAATGGGCTGCTTTTTTATTCTTCTGGGGATTGCATGGCACTCTGGGACTGATCAAAAACAGCAACAGCTAGATAAACTGTGTTAACTCTGTGCTGGCCACAGGTTCTTGTGGACCTAAGCTTTGAACAAAACCCCTCCTTTTCTCAAACTTTTGACTGCAACCATAAAAGTTTGGAGAGACCTTCACTGAAGCACGTTCTTGCTTACTACATAGACAATATGTAGTCACAGATCAGAAAGTAAAGAACAGTGACCCTACTTCCCTCTGACAGATACTACCTGCAGAACCTGACATCAAATAGCATTAACCACTCATCAGAACCGTGCATCTGTCTGGCGTCCACAGGAGGAATTCAGGCACGCATTTCGGATTAAGAAAAAAGCTAGGATTGTTCAGGTACTGCACAAGCCTTCTGGAGAAAAGATGAGGGCCTGATTATAGCTGTTTCTTTGAGTTCTACATTTCAACACACAAGAATATGCAGAAGCAGATGAATGTCCACCTAAGCCAAGTTTTCTCCGTGTCTGCAGTGCCAGGAAGAGGTGCTATGTGCAGATAGCTTGCAAGCCTGACCTCTATGTGACCCATTTCCCTTCTCTTCCTCCAGTATCCACAAATGTAAGACAAAGACTACTGGAGAATATCCCCCAATTAATCCACTTCAGTATCTCTTCAGGAATTCATCCAATCCCTGTTTTGAACTTCTAACAGATTTGGAAAGATGTCTATCCTCGTGCAACAAAGTATTTTTACGTATTTTATATTGTTCTACTAATAGAAGCTGAAATCATACCAGTGCCAAATTTTTTATGCTTTCAATTCTTCTTATCTGTTCCAAGAACTTTTCCAAATCATCTTGTTTCCTCCCACTGGAACAATGCTTCTTCCTCGTTCATTGTTAACTGACTCCTCTAGGACTATTTCACAGTAGAAATCATTATACGGGTCTAACTTTCCTCTGATACACTTGATTCCACAAATTTTCCCTGTATTTGACATACTTCTTCCTCACACAAAGGATCTAGGTGCAAAATAAATGTACCTCAAGTATTCTCCAGGGTAGAGAAAATGCTGTACCTTTGCAAACACAGTCTTTCCTCCTCCTGCACATTTTGCACTGTGACTCATATCAGCTTAGTATTATCTCTCAGCAACAACCATTAAAAAGATAAATGAGCACAACATCTGGGAGAGTCAATAAACTACTATTCCAATTAATTTGTGCTGCACACTGATTCATCACATTTAGGCAGAGTACAAAAAGTGGAATTAACACCTCTCATTCATGATAAATAGGGAATCATGGCAGTGTTACACACCAAGCAAAAGGCCTCCCCCCCTCCTTTGTTGCCCCTAGTTCTGTCCTACTATAATTGCTCCTTTGCCACTGGGATGCCCTTGCAGCAATGGTCACACATCTCACTGGGATAAATCTCACAATGCTGTTGTGAAAAGCTGTCACTCAGTGCCTGTCCAGCACTCTGAGCATGTCATAATACTGCCTACCTTCTTTCTTAGACAATAATTACAATAACTGCTATTCATAGCAATCTTTCTACGCCCCAAACAGGAAGTGAATGGGGGGGGGGGAAGAGCAACACATAATTTATCGCTCAGGGTTTTAATATAATGAAGTTAATGTGTTTTCTTCAAAAATTCTATTACTGGGGCACATAAAGCACCACAGAAAAATGATTGATTAAATAAACAGATCATTTTGATAGCTGCTGTATATCCTTTTATCCTCTGTTACTAATTGAGATTATTTTTAATGACTCCAAACTACTTTGAAAATATCTGAGACAAGAGTAGAATTTATTGAAAAAACCCTTGTGGATTTTTTACAGTCTGTTCAGTTGATTCATTTAATTTTGAGACAAATGCTCTAGATGAAATGTATAACTAAGTTTAAAGGAACACTTCCTCAAGAGCATACTTCATAGCTGGCTTGATCATTTGCTTCCTACAGATTATCCAGATAGAGCTGTGTCTGTGTCTCTTGGGATCCCTTAAGTATACAATGACACTCCAAAAGCTGATTCTGAATGTTCTCCAAAGAAAAGCATTTATTTCCTTGTTTACCATGGAAACACCAGGCGTCTTGAAGCTGATCTTCCATGCTCTGATTATACATTTCCTAGAGGAATCCAAATTAAGAACTTCCATAGCTCTTAAAGGGAAGAAAGAGACACTTATTTTCACGAATTTTTATTAAACCCTTGAGGCTCTAATAGGGTGCCCAGCTTAGAAGCATAATCACTCAAATGACCTCTACAGTCAGTGGACTGAGCTGAATCATGCTGACCAGGTAAGGAAGATCTGCACTAATTAAAAAAGGGAGCAATGGACAGCTGAACAGCTCCCTCCCGATGACTCCCGAGGCGCAGCCCGAAGGTATCTGGGGAGATCCTGAGCCTCTGTGCGATCTCCCAACCCACACAGGAGGCCAAGTTAGCATCTCTTTAGATAACTACAGTGCTTTCCCTTAAATCTCTCTTCTCTGCCATGACACATACTTGGCTAGAGTAGCTTTACAGCTTAGCTTGCAAATCTAGTCTTTCTTCCTAAGCACAATTCATTCACAGCTGCCCTGTGTTTCTGGAGCCTTTCTCAATGCCTCCACATCACGTTTTTCTAGGCCTAACAAAGATGGACACTGATCTCTTGAAACTACAGAAATTAAAAAAAAAAAATCTAATTAAAGATACAGATTCTTTCTTCCATCTATTATGTACTTGAATTACATACATATAAAACACAATTAAGTTCCTGAAAACAGTTTCTTCCCACCTCACAAGATTTGACTTCACTGACAACTTTTATAGTCATTTGTGTAGTTTTCAAAGAAACACTGGCAATTACACTCACATTTCTAACATTAGCATCCAGAAGCAAAATCCCACCTCTAAAATATCAACAGCATTATAGAATGACAAATGTGAAGAAATTAATTGTTATTTATCTATTACTTGCCTGATAGAAACTCTTCTAAAATACAACAGGAATTGAAGTGATACAGAAATAACTCCCTTTGAATTTTCATACTGTAAATAAAGGAGACTGCAAACAGGGAGAAACGAATTAACAGCTGTCCATCACATTTATCTTCTTTGATAGAAAGAGAAGATGACAACTGTACCCACTGGGTATGGTTTCACTGTCCTGTTATTGATTTTACTCTAATTTCTCAGGATACTTCTTTCAGTACAACTGTGCACAGATCCCTGCTCTTTTATCTATGTGGAAATAAACATAATGTTATCAAACTTCAAGTATAATTTCTCTTTGACAATTATACTTTCATCTGTACAAAAGGAAGACATAAGGCTTCAGTGAGGAAAAAAATATCCAATTCACAAACTCTAGGGCGCAGCTGCAAACCTTTGTCAAGCACTGTGTAAAATGTTGTATTTCCAAAATTCTAAGCACAGAATTTTAAGTTTGGAATACTACACTCAAATATCCCTGAAGATCACCACATTATTAACTTCTAGATGAAAGTAATCTGTGGTACTAAAAATTCTTTGAAAATTGACACTTCCTTCTCTGGTACAACTTAAGTTTAAACTAACACCCCAAAATTCACTGAAATTTTATAACAGAAGACGTCTGAAAACAAGAAAAAAGATGCATCCTATTTTAGCATTTAGAAGGGGAAGGGAAATAACACATTTTCACAAATGGTTATTAAACAAAGAATGTTTTACTGTCCTGGTTTTGGCTGGGATAGAGTTAAATTTCTTCTTAGGAGCTGGCACAGTGCTGTGTTTTGGATTGAGAATACTCTTAATAACACAGATGTCTTAGTTGTTGCTAAGTAAAGCTTACTCTAAATCAAGAACTTTTCAATTTCCCATGCTCTGCCAGTGAGGAGATGGACAAGAAACTGGGAGGGAGCATGGCTGGGAACAGCTGACCCAAACAGGCTGAAGAGATACTCCACACTAAGGAATGTCATGCTCAGTACATAAACAGAGGGGAGGTGGCCAGGATCTGTTGATCACTGGTCAGGGATGTGCTGGGCATCCATCAGTGGGTGGTGAGCAACTGTACCATGCACCACTTTGTTTTTTGGGGTTTATGCCTCTCTCCCCTGTTTCTTTTCCATCATCATCAACATCATCATCGCCATTATTATTGCTATGATTTTACTCCAATTATGAAACTGTTCTAATTGTTGTTGTCTCAAAGCATGTCTTTTACCTTTTTTGGGTTCTCGTTCCCATCCCACTGAGGGGTGGGAGGGGTGGCAGGGTAGGGGCTGAGCGAGCAGCTGTGTGCTGCTTAGCTGCCAGCTGGGGTTAAACCACGGCAGTGACGTAAAGAGAATGTCCTAAAATCATGTTCTCATCTACACAGCAATGCTGATCATGCTTTTTTTTTTTTTTTTTTTTTTTTTTGGAAAATTAAAATTTTTTTATACCAAT
>VZRH01006730.1:0-34751 GCA_013397555.1 Urocynchramus pylzowi | reverse complement strand
AAAAGATACAATGGAAGGAAAAAAAAGAACAAGCTGAAAATACTTTTCTTAAACTGTTAATTGTGGACCAGTTTGCAAAATCCTTTAGTAAGGATTAATATTTTCTTCAGCTGCAGTAAAGAACTTCATTTTTTGTAAAAAATATGCTTACTGTCTTCATCTCTAATTTTGCTTTTGATTTCATGAGGGTTTTACAGTAAGAAATATTTAGCATAAGCAGAAAATGCATGCTATTCCTATTCACAGTATCCAAGGTTATGTTGTCTATTGGGATATAGTGGCAGCACTGACAGCCGGTTAAAAGATAATGTTCCTCTTCTGTGGGAATTCCCATCATTTTGAAATTGCCTTTCATTCCATGGGAGAAACTGTCATTTCAAAACAGATTACAGAAAGGACTAATAATATTAAAGCATCTTAATTTAAGTGCAGCTCTTTTTATTAACCTCCTGTCTGGCTTCAATGAGGCAGCTTGGGTTTTCAGAGAATGTGCTTCATAATTTAAGGGTTAATTAAAACTACTTTTTTCCATTTTAATCAGTTTCACAGCCTTGGGCTGTCATAGAGCTTGGTTCACAAATTGTTGGCTTCATGCATTTGCAGATAGAGGCTACTTTTAAAACTATTTAATTACTAGCATTATTTATCATCACTGTTTTTATTCCTGTTAAGAGAAGCAAGAATGCTTCTTTCTAAAACAACAAGGCAGAAAAGCACTGAAGCACAATCACTTTACTGACTTTTTCACCGCTTTGACCTTGCTGTCCAAACCTACTCTCCTACTTTCGCTCCATGCAGATGATTACCAGGTACCTTCCATCTAGTTACAACCCCCCAGAATTCCAAATACCAGTTTTTGAGTTCATAATGTTGCCCCAACAGAGGGCTGTAACATAACATATTCCCTGAATGGTAGTGAGAATAAAAAATTCTATTCAGTCAAGCTGATTCCCTTACGTTTTGCTGACTGCACCAACAGGCTGTACAATATACAAGCTTTAGCTCCAGCACGTAAATTAGAGCGTTTGATGTGGAAATATATGCACAAAACTAGGAAGCTATGAGGGAGGGAGAAAATGGCTCAGAGAAGAGCTCTACCACACAGCCTTCATTCTTTTATGACCACTGTTTGCCTAGATGGGAATTCTGACTGTTCTACCATTAGTTTGAGTCTCATGTTCATTTAGGTACTAAAACATCACAAACCAACCCTGCACTGCACTGCTCATACTCTGAAAAGTGCACACCAACACTTATTAGTCTGTCTACTATTTTTTGCAGGAGGTGTTACCTCACTGTGCAGTAACAGGCAATTAGGGAGCTACCTTGGCAGCAACCTCTCAAGAACACAGAGAAAAGATGAGACCTACAACATAGGTGAGAAAATAGATGGTTTCTCCAGTTTTGCTGTCTTCAGTTCCAGTCTTGAAATCCGTAATATTCATTCAGACTCAGTTGTCTTTCCTCTTAGTGCCTTGGTCTCACTGTTAACATGACTGAACTGAGCCCCAAGAACAGGCACTACAGAAGTCCTCTTGGACTTCAGAAATATTACACTTGGTCTTTCACACTAAGTTTCTTTCAACTTTTGTCACGATATAGATATTTATTTAGAGAACAACACTAATGATTCATGCTGATTCAAGGCTTCAAAACCTGCTGATTCAGGTTTTCACTTTGATTTTGGGAATCAGGTTGCCCAAAATTGGCTCTCATCTACAAGACAACTGAGAGGGAATTGAAGTAGAAACGACATCTTGAAGAAAAGAACTCAGATGAAGGCTGCAAAGAAGAGATGATCTGAATGGCAATGACTGCTTGGAACAATTACCTGAGTTCAGTGAAGCATCAGAAGGAGCCCATGTGTAGCAGAAGTGGGTTAGAGAGCTCCACCAAAAATTTGAACTTGCCACTGGCAGAGCCTGAAAAGCAGCCAATTTTGTTCTCAGGTCCTTCCCTCCTCCTCCATCCTGCATTTCCAGTTCGATGTTTCCACCCTCAGGAAATAGGAACATTATGTGCCACTAATACTTCAGCAGAACAGAAATAGTCTTAAGAGGAAAAGGGAAGGCCAAGCAGGTTACGGTAGAAAGATATTTCAGGCTCATAGCATCTCTTTCTAATGCATGTTTGTATTATTTTGTGCCAGAGATGAAAGCAACAACACATAATTCGCAGAGTTCATCCTGCCTTCTCAGTGTCTCAAAGGCTTATTTATATTTCAGTGTGGATGCTGGGGCTTACTGCAGTTGATACATCCACGTTCAACCTCAAAACCAAAGGATTACATTTAAAATGGAGTGAGTACGATACACCACTTCCTTTCCTTGGATATCAACCAGTCTTGATCGTAACAGAGCAGATCCAAGATACATTTTCTGTCAGGAAGGTAGTCCCTCCCCAGGTGTTAGTAAAACTATAATAATAGAAATGAAATGAGGGGGATGGGCACATTTATTTAGACAACATCTGCCCTACAGTCCCTGGTCAACTGCAGAATGTCAGTGTATTTCTTTAAGCTTCCCTAGTCATATTTTTAAATGTCATTAGCTATAGGGCTTCCATGACTTTCTACAGTCTATATGGACCTTTGCTTTAAGAAACCACACCTTAATACTGAACCCAAACCCATCTACTTTGGGCAATTTGAGCCAGCCCTTTTCCTTTGGCCAGCACATTGCCTAGGATCCTGTCAGTAGTCTTTTAGGTACTCTAGCTACTCCAGAGCAAACCCTTTTCACTCATCAGTAAGCTAGTGCTTTTTAACAGCATTTTAAAAATTCCCCATAGTCACCTAATCACTTCTGTTGCTCTTCACTGAGCTCCCAGTTCATCAGCACTCTGGCAGAGAAGTTCATGCAGTCAAACACAAATAGTCTCTGTGCATTTGCATTAGTGCCATAAAGTCAGGGACTGTCCAATTTCAACACCACAGGTTCAGAGGCACAAAACAAAGTAGAAAATGCCAGGCTGATATGCTATGATCTGGGTGGAAGAGGGGAAAGCTGAGCCTTAAAAACTAATTTTAAAAGAACTTTCTAAGGCTTTAGGGCAAGTTCCCCCTTCCCACTCTGATTTCCATATACGCAACTCTTTTCAACACTGGCCTGGTACAGTGGCCTGATACAGACTATCAGCCAAGAGAAGCAGGAAATGTACAATTCAACGGACCCCATTCTGATCCTCTCAATTAGGACTGCCCAGCAGGTGTTAATTTATCAAATAGAGTAAGATCTGTTTTAGCTTAGTTCTTTTAAAGAATTTAACATTTTTGTTTTTACTGTTTCCAAAGACTGAATTGCTTTTTTCATACTCTGTCATCACACACACTTTTTGGGGGGTAACCCATTAGACATTATCAAAAGAATCTATTTAGGAGATAATTTTTTAAGCTATTCTTCTCAGATAACAGGGATCTAGTCACTAATTTGATTTCACAGAATGAGTTTGAGGGCACCTTAAAGACCATTCAATTCTGACCCCCTGCCATGGCACCTTAAAGACCATTCAATTCTGACCCCCTTCCACTAGACCAGGTTGCTCCAAGCCCCATCCAGCCTGGTCTTGAACACTTCCAGGATGGGGCATCCACAGCTTCACCAGGCAATCTGTTCCAATGCCTCACCACTCTCTGAATAAAGAATTCCTTTCTCTACACCAACCCTTTAAGTCTGAAGTCTTTCCCAGATATTGTATTGCTTACAGGTCCTTGCCAAGTCCCTCTCCAGCTCTCTTACATCCCCTTTAGGTACTGGAAGGCCACAATAATGTCACTCCAGAGTCTTCCCCAGTCTGAACAATCCCAGCTCTCTCAGCTTGTCTTCAGGAGAGGTGCTTCCCCCCTCTTCCTGGTCATTTCTGGCCCTCCCTTCATGGCCCTCCATCTTCTGCCCAAAGATGTCCTTAGTTCTTCCAAGAATGTGCAGCTCTCTGAGACCATCCACAGCCACTTCAAGAGTGGTAAAATTATCCATGAGAAACACACAACCGTCAACACCATTCTTGCAGTCTGAGTTAAGAGGACTTCTGACTGAAACAAGGAGCACAAGTCATGCATCATTCCCATTACGTTATTTCACCAAATGTCTTTCTGGTGCTCAGCCTGGGGCCCCAAGCAAAAAGGTAGCTACAGTAAGGCTCAAAATGAAGACTAATTACTCTTCAGCATCTGACTCTACATACATGTCCCAGCAGAACAAGGCACGTGCAAACTAAGAAAATTCCCTCTGTCAAAGCCTCTACCTATCCCCTAGATTTTAACAGACTGCTGATTTACACTCAAGTCACCCGAATTTGTTCTCACATCACATGAGAACATCTTTATGTATTTCTAACAGGTTAGATACTGGAAGAGGGGAAGACCACTAAGATCCTCTCTGCACTAGCAATGAAACAAACATTCCTCAACAGCACTATTCCATTCCTGATACCATAGTGATGGCAGTGGTAACTGCCGATATGGTAACCCTTTTATGGACAACACATGCACCAAACGGGATTAGCAAACGCACTGAAAAGTGAAAATGTCAGTACATATTTGCATCCCCATTGCTGCTGGCACCAGCTGAAAGCCTACTGACATTAGGAAGGGAAGGGACCATCTGGGAGACAACTGCAGGCATGCATCCCAATCCAGCTGTGCTTCCAGCAGCTTCTTCCTGGCTCACACCCAAGAAGGAGTAATTTCAAACATCTTCTAGTGCAGAAAGCATTCCAGATTCTGCGTATGAGAATGAAATTGATCCTAGCTGTTAAAGAAACCTAACATTTGGAAAGTCAAAGTCTTATAAACTATCCAGTTTGAATTTCCAAATTTAAAGTATTCAAAACCTGCCCAGAAGGATCTGCAATATTGTCCCTCTTGTGACATCCCACTCTCTTCTTAGAGAATAGTTAAGAAGATAAGAGAGTTCTGCCAAGGAACCATGCTTCCATTTGCAGACATCCCCAGGATCTGAGAGAACCTGTGGTAAGCCTGATGCTAAAGGCTTCCACACAGGCGTCTGTATCCTACACACTGCCTCTGAAGTGGTCAGCTGGGCCAAACAGATTCATATCATGTGAGTGTTTTGCAGTAAGTGGGAGAGAGATCAGGTCATTTAGGGAGCTTTGAAAGCTTTACAGTAACTTGGAGCAACATCAGTATGCTAAAACAGAAATATCTTACAAAGAGTCAGTAGTTCTCAGTCTTTAGCTTCTACGGTTTAATTACATGATTTAGACACATTGGCTATTTTCCAGAGACATGGCACAGAGCAAAAAACTGTACTTGGAAACTGCAGAATCAGCAGAGGAATCATTTACTTGGCAAGCTTAAGGAGACAGGGAAAAAAAAAAAAGCCTGTCTGAAAATTAAGTCATGTATGTTTCAATGTGCAGGTCTGGGCTGGCGAGAATTTCCATCCTAAGGTGAATCAAGAGCTTAAGGATTCAGCTTTCATATGTAAGACTGTAGTTTCCAGGCTGGAGAGGCTGTGTTCTTACGGTACCCAGCATCTTCTCTGCTGCCAGGACAGCCCTTTATTCTGCTCTTTGCCCGCAGCTGTGTGCACACACGAGCATGCGCACACACACGCGTGCACACGGGCGTGGGGGTGTGCATGTGAAACGTTTGAACAAAAATCTTCTTGACAAGCAGGCCTGAGTAGCAGAATGCACAGGGGCCTCTGGAGGCATGGAAAACTGAAACCAGTGACTAGAAGAGCTTTTGTCAGAAGTGGTCTCAAGAACAATCTTCAAGTAAGACCTCTGTGACAGAAGCATCAGCTTGCTCCACGATGACTTTTTAAGAGGCAAGACAGCACCTTCAGTATAAAATAAGGTGCCAGGATCTCACACACATTTTAAATGCATTTTTTAAAACACAACACATATTAACAGTACGCTTCTGATAAAATTCTGTTTCTGGTGGCAGAGGAGAACTTCTTGAAAGTGCAACAGAGTGCCTCTGAGAAGGAAGTACTAGTGTAGTTCTTTGTTAAGTTTAAAACTCCTTGTATAAATCAAGTGTGAGTAGAGTGACAACATGAAATGGCTTTTTCTTACTCAAACTTGCTGCTCACATGTTTGACTGCTACGGCTGACATGAGCAATCAAGGAGCTTTTATCCTTTTGGGGGTCTGTTTACATAGCAGCACTGGAGAAAAAGTGCTAGTTTGCATAGTTTGCTAGTTTGCAACATCTACAGAATTATTTACAAAATACACCTGTGTTACACTTGTGTACACCCCTGAAGCCCATGACACTTCATGGTTGCCGAAGAGCAAACATGGAGAGAAGAGTGACATCCAGCCCAAGATTTACCAGCTAGAAGCTGAAGTATAAGGTCATAATGAGTTGGAAAACTGCTGAATGCGTGCAGTCAGTAGCTGGAAGAAATACCTTGCCTGTATTTCTGTAAGATGATACAAAACTTGCTAACAAAATCAAAATCAACAGCAAGATATAACTGTAATATAACTAAATCAGGTTTAAAGAAAAAAACAACAGCAAAAAAGACTAAATAATGACAGTACTATAGGGGCTCATCAGTTTCCCCCTAAACCTTTAATCAACTTTTCACAGAAATAAGTCATTGAGTTTTTTGAAAAAAATCATCAAGTTTATGACCAAAACCAGACAATCTGGACTATTCTTAATAAATACTTTTTAATGACAGCACTCCTTTTAGAAGGTACTGCCCTCTTGTTTTGTGGCTATATGACATTATAAAGCGCTAGCTTGACCACCAATTTGTACTTCTTCCACCTTCTATTGTTTATGTGTGCAGTAAGCATATGCAATATGGCCACAGAAATGAAAAATAAAAATATATTGCACAACCTTAAGTGTGCTCCAAAAGCACTCTGCACTAATCTGTAGGGACTTCAGGTTAACCGTCTGCACAGGGACTGCTGATGGATAATGAAATACAAGGAAACTAAGGTTTTAGAGAGAGCAGATCTGGAGGCAGAAGCATTCCTCAACCAGAGGAAAAGCATGCATAATCTTCTGACAATCCAGGGAAGGAAAGTTGGCCAAAAAACAAAACTGTCTTAATTGGAGGCACACAAGATAAGGAGGGGGAAATACACTCATCATTACATGATTCTCTGCATATGGCACATGCAGTATCAGAGGGGAGAAGGGGAAGCCATCTGCACCTGGGCACAAAGAGGGATCCACACAGTGAATCTGCACAGGCATAAGGAAGACAATTCTCAATGGGCTAAGGGATCAGCTCCCTTGTCAGACACATCTGCTGGCAGCCTATGGGAGCATGCTGCAAAATAAGCAGCTGCCTCCTTGGAGCCACCAGCTGCCTTCCCCCCAAAAAGGATTTACACTGTGCCATTGGTCAGCCTCCAAGTAAAATACAGGAGGCAAAGACAGTAGGAGCCTTGGGCAAAAGAAAAAAGAATTAGACATCTCCTCCACAACCCCCTCTAAAAAGTCTCCACAATCTAAGCTGTTCTTCCCATAGATAACAGCTTGGAAGAGCTGAGAACTTCAGAACAATGCAAGAAAACATGATTTTCTGTGGGGTTTCAGTGATTAAATTAGAAAGAGATACAATCCTACTTCATACAATATCCAGTGCCCCAAAGTGATGCTTTTTCCAAAAATCAAAACACATGGCCATGCAAGCAATTCTGAGCAGCTCATGGCAAGAATGTCAAATAAGAGAGAACTCAGAGGACAAGAAAAAATGTTTAGTGGCTAGAGGGGTACATAAGTCAAGGAATTAAAAACTGCACATGAGTAACTTGGCTACGAGAGCACACATGCAAAAGGCAGTAAAGGAAAGGATGCAATTACATGCAGTTATCTGAAGCTTGCCTATACATTAGCAAAGTAAACTGAAGTAGTGCAAGGTGTTGAATTTAGGGAATGAACTTCTAGAGAAAAACAGTATTTTTTTCTGCAATGAGATGGGGTGAGACGGATTATTAAATCATGGATTATCTTTTCCTTTCCTTCTCCCAAAGGAACATCAGCATTGGAATTATTTCAAACCGGGAATGAAGAAAGACCTAAAATTAGCCAATAAATCTTGTGTTAATGGCTTAGGGCAGATGGATCAGCTGTGACTAAACATGAGGTGCACCCACATCCAGTTCCACGTTTCGGATTAGAACCTATATAACAATGAAAAAGGAAGCCTCCTCCTTCACTGCAGCTGAGGCTACAGATTTGTCTCTGCAACAGACGTGTCTGGTGGCAGCTAACTCTCCTTGACTTTGTTGTTTCCATTTGCCCCCTCACTCTACTTCATGATGAATCTGCATGGCTTGGTATCATTGCTAGCGAAGGATGCCCCTCTGGAGATCTGCTTCCCCATCTTTACTCTCTGATTTCTGGAACCTGTAGGAAAGGCAGGTGATACTCACTCTCCTCCCCAGCCAAATGAGTGTGGTAATAGCAAGAGAAACTTCAGAGTAAGTGAAATCATCTCAGTAGATCCCACAAAAGGCAAAATTAAAATTACCCATCACAACAGCCCCTCCCACATTCACAGATTTATTTAGCTTGAGTAGTAGTAACTTGCATCATTGCCTTGAAAAATAGCCTAACATGGCTTTTCTCTGCCACAAGCACTCATACAGCCATCTGTCCCCCACAAGAGCGCTGAGCAACCCTACCCACAGACAAGGCCACACAGCCTCTCCCTTGTGTCGTTCCACGAGGATCGGGAACCCACACCAGCATCCATCAAGCCCTACTTCAGACACTTCAAAGGCGGCATTTCCCTATGGCTCTCCAGAGGGCTAGAGAGAGGGGAAACACCGCTCGTGGGAGCAGACCAAAAGCACCAGGGTCGTTTGGAAGGGCTCTGGGGGCGATGGCAATGTCCGTGAGGGGAGAGGCCGTGACCCGGTTCCCCGCATCTGTCCTCCCCGTGCCCACGGCCGGCACCTGACAGCAGACGTGCGCTCGGGGGAGGGTCCCGGTAACGCCGCCTTTGAACAGCACACACCGGGAAAGGAGGAAAAAGAACATCAGCAGAGGAGTTTTAACCCCTTTCGAAGTAGTCCTCGTTTGTTCTGTGCCCCCTCCCCCGGATGGCAGAGACCCGCGGGTACCCGCGACCACGTCCCGCTCGCTCCGAGCGCTCCGGCCGGACTCACAATGCCCGTCCTCGCCCGCCCGCCACGGTACCTTGAGCAGGACTCCAGCAACACCCCCTCCACTTCCCAGCATTACTCGAGCAATATTCGCAGGAGCCCTTCCTTCTAGTGCCGTGCCGCCCGGCCTCCCGGCATCAGAAAAGTTGGACAAAGACCATTTTCACCGCGCGAGTTGCACCATCCCGGCGGGCCAGCGCCAGCTCCCTCTCGCTCCGCGCCCAACGCCGCTTTGTCCCCCGGCCCCGGGCACAGCCTCTGGCCTCGACGTCTTTCAACAAGTCGGATGCTTGTGAGCAGTCCCGATCCTTGCGCTCCCCTCCAGGCCCTTCACTGGGAATGTCCTCTCCCCGCCCAGGTTCCCCCTCCTGCAGGAGTCTCTCTTCCTCTCGCTTCCCTAGATCTGCCTTGTCCCTTTCTCCGGGCTCCTCTCTCTCTCTCGCTTTCTCTCCCCTCTCCCTCCCTCCCTTCCTCGCCGTGCCCCTCCTCCATTCTCTCTCCGCCCCCCCCGACCTGCTTTCCTTCGCAGAAGCCCAGCGACGGCAAATGGGGGTGGGGGCGCTGCGAGATCCCGCACTCCGAGGCGGCTGCAGCCACTCCTGTCACTTCCGCGGCCATCGCCATCCTGTGTGCCGCACGCCCCGCCGGCTCCCCCGGCCGCCGGCAGCCTCCCCTCGGAGCCGCTCCGCTGGGCGGGTCGCTGGGCGGCACCGGCTTCCCTCCGAGATCCCAGGCTGTGCTGCCGAACCCCTCCCGCTTCCCCCAGCCAGCTTCTTCCAGAGGCGGATTTTCCAAAAGGGTCTCCTCTCACCGCCTGCTCTCCGGGGATCCCGAGCGTGGCCGCAGCTGTGCCTGCCCCAACCTCTGGCCGAGCCCCTGCTCCAGCCCCTACCCCTGCCAGGTTCAGGTCAGGAAGGACAGTGTGGCTGCACAAGACTTATCCTTGGTCAGTCTCTCGGCTCTGTTGAAATCCCTGTTACTGTGTGCCATCTCCTGTTGGCCTGTATAACCCAGCCTCAAGTTCTGGCATCTGTGCTTACTTGTACTCTACCTCCAATGTTTCCTTTCTACTCAGCCCTGGAGAGGCTCTTCTGGAGTGCTGTGTCCAGTTCTGGGCTCCTCAGTCCAAGAGAGACATGGAGTTCCAGGAGTGGGTCCAGTGGAGGGCTACAAAGACTATTTATAGGCTGGAGCACCTTTCTTATGAGGAAAGGCTGAGAAAGCTGGGCCTGTTCAGCCTTGAGAAGAGATGTCTGAGAGGGGGCTCATCAATGTCTATAAATATCTGCAGGGAGGGTGTGGAGGATGGATCCAGGCTCTTCTCAGTGGTGCCAAGCACTAGAACACAGGGCAATGGGCAGAAGCTGATGCACAGGAAGTTCCACCTGAGTATGAGGGAGAACTTCTTCACTGTGTGGATGACTGAGCCCTGGGATGGATTGCCCAGAGAGGTTGTGGAGTCTCCCTCACTGGAGATATTCCAGAACCATCTGGAGGCAATCCTGTGCCATGCACTCTGGGATGATCCTGTTTGAACAGGGAGCAGATGATCCCTTCCATAATCCCTTCCAACCTGACCCATGGTGATTCTGTGAAATGTCACAGAGGCAAGGCGCTTCCTTGACTCTAGGTACTGACAAACTTCAATCGTGCGGGTAAATCAATCCGGGTTTCTCAGATCTTCCAAAAGAAGATCTCACCTTCCAAGATGGAAACAAAGGACTGAAAGCATCTTTCTTGAAGAATCTTTCTGGATGTCTCCTGTCTCCTTTTAGTGCAAGAACAAGAGTCTACCTACTCATTCTGCAAATGTCACTGGTCTGCATACAGAGAAATGCCAACGGATGAGGCACACAGCATTACCCTCTGCTCGTTCCTACCATTCAGTGAGTTACACAACCAAGTGGCAAAAAATGAGGGAGGGTGCAGTGAGCTAAGCACAGCTTGTATTAGGACTGGATGGAAAAGATATCAAAACTCAGTGCCTTACAATTCATAAATGCTTCTGTGATAATACAGAGCAGAATGTTGGGCTTCTGTTCCCAAAGTAACTCCCTTTGGTTTGAAGTATGAGCTTCACAACACACACAATAGAAAGCGACCATGATTCCCTTCCATGTAGACACTGGTACACATATAAAAGGAAAAAGCACATTGACTAAAGTTCTGCTTAAAAGAAGTACCATCAGCAGACAGTGACACATCTCAGTGTTCAAAAAGCTAGGGCTGGTTTCCACAGAGCACAGCCTTTTCTAGCAGTTCTGTATGTATGCAGAGTAACACAAATACCTACTTCTTCCCAGACAGCATAGTTTCTTTCTTAATCCTCTCTGTGGGGGTTTCTAGACACCAATTACAACAGACCTCTTTCCTTCCAACTTCCCTCCCTCTCCCTCCCCCCATCTGATTCCATAAGAAATTTACTGCAGGAGAAATTGCAGGTATTCAGCTCCTCCTGGAATCTGGTCCTTACTAGCTGGGTAGTAAATTTTTGCACATATGTTTTCCTTTCTTCCTCGTTTTACTACTATGAGGAGCATCTGGCCCCTAGAAAGGAGCAGTGGGACTGTACCATTGCACCGGGGTCGGGAAAGAGGTTAACTAGCTGCTTTGTTCAATAGCTGCAGAAACACTTCCTCCCCTTTATGGTAACGGAATATTCCCCCCAAAACCTCCTCCTCCTCCTTCTTGTGGAATGAAAGCCAAGCATGAGCGAACTGCTAGGCTGAATGGGGAAGTCTGAGAAAAGTTCCTGTGCACGCGTGCACATGCAACATCCAAATCCTCTTTAAAACTTCACCTGGTGAAAGGATGGCTGACAGTCAATCTTTTATGAGGGATTAATTTTTACGTCACCACTTAAATGTTTTTTCTCCAGTGTTGCAGCATTTTGCAATGCTGCAGAATTTGTATGTTTAAAAAAAATTTCCAGTTTCTGAAATCTTCCCTCTGCTAGGCAAACTAACGCACCCTTACCAGAATACCTCAGCCCTCTCAATACATAAACAACCACAGCCGACATGACAGAAACAGACAAGAAAAAGCTCTCAATCCCAACTACCACGCATGGATCCAATTCTCAGGAGAATTGTAATTGTGACAAAACCAGCGTATCTCATGCAATAGTGTGGCTTGCATGACACAGAGCTGTGATCTCCAGAGAGGGCTGCATGCACCCCAAAGGGGTATTCAAGGGAACACATTGGTGTGCAGGAGGAAAGTAACAGAACTTCAGTAGAACATTATTTATAAATAAGTAAATATATGTATAACAGGGGTGTAAGCTAAAGCCTTTTACCGAGTGGGATACGTGATCAAGAAAGTTTGGAGACACTGATAAAGGCAATATGTACTCCAAATTACACAGACAGACATTCATTTTATAGACATGATTCCACACAATAGTGAGTTTCAAATGTCCAGACACACAAACAGATCTTGTAATATTTAAAGTTGCAGTTATTAAAACAATGGTCAGAGCAGCAAAGCATAATTCATTTATCAAAAACTCTCCTCACTGTGTGAAACATGTTAGGTCTTGAAGAGAAAAGAATTGGAATGTGCAGGGCAGACCACACAAACCAAAGAGAAGAAAACCACCCATGAGAGAATAGCTGAGGAGGATAAAAGGGAGGGGTGAGGCTAAGACAAGGGGAATAGAGTTTCAAAGAAAAAAGGAGAGAAGAAGGAGGGTAAGAGTAAGAGAGGTGGAAGACAGTGGTAGAGAAAGCAAGATACACACAGAGCAACTATAAAAGACAGACAAGGAAAGAAAGGGATGTGAAGAAGGGAGGAGCTGGGAACAGCAAATAGAATAGCAGGCAGAGCAAAGAATAAGAAGGGTACTATTTATACATGAGAGGACATGTTTGACAAGCAGTTTTGAAGCAGAACTATTTAGTGGATAAAATCTTCAAGAAGATTTTTTCAAGGCCAAATTTATCACTGTAACTGTCTGAAATAGCACATTTTCCTTCACAGATTTCTGAAAAATAATCATACAGATCAGTAAACTAAAACCTTATAATATCCTTCTGGATACCCTATATCCAAAGCCTTGTTTTGTTTGTTGCTGTGTTTGGTGAAGTACAAAGGTATTTTCTCCCTAAGAAATCCTGGCACAGAAAGAGGAGAAGCTTACGGAAAATTCATAAGAGACAACTGAAGATAATTCGGGGAAGCACAGAAGTGCAAAGGACTGAGGGGCAGCTCAAGATGGAGTGTGAAAAACCAGACCCTGCACCTTTACAGTCTCCACACTGGCTCTTGGCAACCACCAGTACACAGTCATGCTTTTTAATTTTTTTTAATCTTTATCACAAATAATGAGATTTTTTACCAGCAAGAAGGCTTCTGAGTCTCAGTTCTCCCTTGAAACAAGCAGTGTTCTTCTGCTTAGAGCTCTGCTTATGAGCTTTAATGGAAATAAATGCCAGAGAGGAGAAAAACCACAGTCTACATAAGCTGACTATTCACCCACCTGTATTTTTAATTATTATTTTCATTAAGTATGTGTATCAGTTGTTATGAAAATTATCTTCCTTGACTATTTTATCAACCAATCTTTATAGTCTTACAGTGTATTAATTTTGTTAACATATATTAGTTCATATTGTACACTGCATTGTCACAAAGTTGTGAATTTTTACTGAAGTTGGTATTGTTCCTGCTTAAGCAAAATAAACTAAAGGGTAACCTAGTCCTGGAAATATGGACTTTGACAACCAAGATAACAGTAGCATCCTAGACCACATCTTCCCAGCATCTTCTGGCATCAGAGCAAGTAATTATAGCAAGACTGAATCCAGGGATGTCTGGATCAACAGATAAGCAGTAAGAATTCTGAAAAAATACACGTGCTTTGTAGAGATTTACTGTTATTAATAATCAGTAGTGTGGGTGTAAGTGATTAGTCAAATCATGTATTACGTGAATGTTTGAAAGGTATAAGAATTGTGTGTAAAACCACATTCAGGTTGCCCCAATTTGGATGGGACACCTCATGCACGTGAATTAACATTTGCCCATTGTAATTCTATGCTTTGCATCCTAACCTCTCTCCTCAGTTGGCACAGGCCAGTTAAAAATTTTCATGACAGTCTCAAAGGGGAAGAAACAACTAGACTTGTGCCAGTTCACCAGAGCTACAGTCTAAATATCTGTTCATCTATCCATTTTCCAGCATCCTACCTATGCAACTTGAGCGTTCTAACACACTCATCACACAAACCGAGTGCCAGTGTTCATTGTGCTAACAGTCAGAGGGAAAAACAGTCATTTTTTGCTTTGGACCAGGATTTGGGGAACTTTAAAAAGAGAAGTGGCTGCCTGGGAATCCATGACTGGTTTTACACTAAGCCTTGCTCCTTGCTGGGACTGGACACTATTTAGTCAATTCTGCGCAGACCTGCAATCCAGCTGTGTAAGTTCAATACTGCTACTAGGTTTTACCTGAATGCCCAGACCTTGTAAATTAATTTTTTGCTTACTGGAACATGAGGCACTACAGGGTTTCTGAAGCTGCCAAAGGGAGAAAAAGGAAAATTCATGAGCTCTGCAGCCATGACTCAGGAACAGAAATGTGCAGTTAGAGAGACGTATATCTATGTTGCATCTATTGTTATTCAAGTCCTATGAATTCCCTAGAAATTATGAATGTATAGGTATATCTTTTATGAAGGGATTGAAGTTGTGAACTTGTATGTTTTACAAGTTCTCCTCTATATTCTGTAAAGCACCTGAGACTAGCTCTGTCTATCTGCTGATCCGTGTTGACCCAAGCTTCACTCACTTCCTTTGGATGTGTGCTGCAACCACAGTTCTTGACCAAGCATGAAATTTCTCATTTCTCCTTGTGAAAACCAGAAACTTCAAACTCCTTTTGGAATAGCACAGACAAAGTACCACTGTATTTTTATCAGCATTGTCTGTTTGACTTGGAAGGAAGAGGGGCTCAAGTGAACTGCAATTACCCTACTGTTCCATTGCTTCCATAAGAGTGTTTGGAAATATTCCATACTTTAAGGAGATCTGTGCTAGATTCAGGTGACTGTTGCTCATCTGAAGAATGACTCCAGAAAGCTGCAGAAGATTGCAAAAAGCTCTGTTTTCAGTTGCATGCTTATGCTCTAGTGGAAAAAATGTACCAACAGTTACGTAGATGGAAAGGGAAGTTGCACTTCCTAAGTGCCCTGGGATTTAAGCAAAATTGCCCTGCTAAAAAGATCACATAACATACAACTTATTCTTGGATGCCCAGCAGAAAAATAAGGACATTAAGTTACTGGCATTGAAAGGCAAAGAGGTGAAGGCTTCACACCCTCAGGAAGCTGAAAGGAATGGAACTGAGCTTCTGTGAGAGAATGTAAGGTACCCACAGGAGTTTTCTTTCTGGCTGCCAAAGAGGGTGACTGGTGCCACCCCATGTCCAGACCCATCAGTAAAGGTCTGTAAGCCTGCCCAAACCTGCAGCAAGGGGTTACATAAATGACTGCTTCTCTCATTCAGCTCTTGGCTGAAAAATGAGTAGGAAAGGAGAGCTACAAATTTAGTTGGGAATAAAATTATTTATTTTCTTTCAGAGAGAAAAAGAACGTGGGAAGTGTTAAAACAATTTTGTTTAGCATGAAGCTCCACTTAATGTAATTATTTCAGGAGTTTTTCAGAGAAGGGAATGAATGGCTGGATACATCTCCTGGCAGGAAAAGTGTTTCATGAACAGAACCGGTCTGTATCCTGGCAGTTCCTGGGTCTCAGACTGAGCCAGTTTCTTCCCCAAGCAATGCTTAATTACTTGTAAGATATGGAAACATCTCAACAGAAAAATTAATTTCTCGTTCGATCTCCCATGCACAGACTGCCATATTCAGGAACCCAGAGGTGGCAACATATATCTAGAAAACAGTTTAAAAACACTGTAGTGCAAAATGGGAATTTACTTGTAAGACTGTGGTGACAGATATTTCAACCCCACAAGAATATGAACCTCTACAGAGACAGATAACCTTACACTCTTTTTTTTTCTCTGCCCTTTCCTCATCACCTTCCCTGTGCTATCAGCAAAGATTTGTGCAGTGATCTGGATCAAGGACCTGATCTGTCTAAAAATAATTCATCAAAAATTAAATGCACCATTTTGGTGTACATGTAGGAGACTTCATGGAATTGAATAAAATGCTACAGCTAGAAGATGGATGGGAAGGCAAAGGGTGGGCAGGTTGGGGAGGGACAGTCTAGAGAGCTGATGTTTGTTTTAAGTGGCCATATGCCAGTCCCCAGAGTATGAGGCCTTTGAAACTGAGTATCCCGTAACAGGAATGTGTTTTCAGTACCCCTTGCTGTTGCAGTCTGTGTATAAAACTGTTCTCTTCCCACCAAAAATAAAGCTGCAAAAAAGAAAGAAAGAAAATTGCTAAGAAACTGTGCAAGAAAATAAAGCTAAACCTGAAGATGCCTCCAGAAATTGTTGCAATGCCCTTGTTGAGTAAATCTGGAAAACACTGAGGAATTGCAGATGTGAAGTCACAGGTTTAGCCACAGGGTAACATGCAAAGAGTAAACCCCCTATGCATTAGGCAGCACAGCTGCAGAAGGTGAGTAAGCACCTTGAATGTAACAGAACCAATGAACAACTGCTTGTCTTCAGCATGTTGGGAGTAATCTATTACAATCACATCAGCTCCCCTGCTTATCACCCTAAATCACGGAATTATAGAATCACAGGATATCTTGAGTTGGAAGGGACCCATAAGGATCATTGAGTCCCACCCCCTGCTCCTCAGAGCACCGCCTAAATCTAAACCATATGACTTAAGTGCTCCTTGAACTCCAGCAAGCTTGGGGCTGAGAGCGCTTCCCTTGGGGAGCATGTTCCACTGAGACCAACAGTGCTCTCCGTGAAGGAATTCTTCCTAATGTCCAATGTAAACTTCCCTTAACACAGCTTCATGTAATTTCAGAGGAATGAAAAGACAGTAAAAATGTCTTTATAAATACATCAGCAACAAATGGAGGGCTAAGGAGAATCTCCATCCTTTACTGCATGCTGCAGGGGCCAACCAAGTGACAAAGGATGAGGAAAAGGAACATAATAGACCTTCCTTGCCTCAGTCCTTATTAGCAAGACCAGTTGTTGTTCAGGTACCCTGCTCTCTGAGATGGAAGACAAGGAGCAGAATGCACCCCCCATCATCCAATGGAAATGCTCTGTGACCTGCTGAAGACACACACAGGGCTTTGGATCCAGATGGGATCCACCTAGGGACCCGGATCACCAGGGAGGGCCCAGGTGACTGGATGTTGACAAATGTGACACCCATCCAAAAGAAGGGCCATAAGGAAGATCCAGGGAACTACAGACCTGTCAGGCTGAGCTCAGTGCCTGGGAAGGTCATGGAACAGCTCATCCTGAGTGCCATCACACAGCATGTGCAGGACAACCAGGGCTTCAAGCCCAGCCAGCATGGATTTAGGAAAGGCAGGTCCTACTTGACCGACCTGATCTCCTTCCACGATAGGGTGACCTGCTTAGTGGATGAGGGAAAGGCTGTGGATGTTTTCTTCTACCTGGACTTCAATATAAGCGTTTGACACCATTTCCCACAACATTTTTTTGGCATAAACTGGCTGCTTATCACTTGAACAGGTATACTTTTCACTGGGTTAAAAACTAGCTGGATGGCTGGGCCCAGGAAGTGGTGGTGAAATGAGTTGTGCCCGATTGGCAGCTGGTCACCAGTGGGGTTCCCCAGAGCTCAGTATTGGGGCCGGTCCTGTTTAATATCTTTACTGATGATCTGGACAAAGGGATCGAAGCCATCCTCAGTCAGTTCGCACGAGATATCAGGCTGGGTGGGAGTGCTGACCTGCTGGAGGTCAGGAGAGCTCTGCAGAGGGATCTGGACAGGCTGGATCCATGGGCTGAGGCCAATTGTGTGAGGTTCAATCAGGCTGAGTGCGGAGTCCTGCACTTGGGTCACAACATGCAGAGTTACAGGCTTGGAACAGAGTAAAAGGACCTGCATGTGTGGCTGAACAAGAACTGGCAGTGTGCCCAGGTGGCCAAGAAGGCCAGTGGCACCTGGCCTGTGTGATCAATACTGTGGCCAGCAGGTCCAGGGCAGTGATCATCTCCTATCTCCTTGGCACTGGTGAGGCCACACCTCGAGTCCTGTGTTCAGTGCTGGGCCCCTCACTACAAGAGAAACTTTGAGGTGCTGGAGCAAGTCCAGAGAAGGGCAGTGGAGGTGGTGAAGGGTCTGGAGCACAAGTCCTGTGAGGAGCTGCTGAGGCAGCTGGGGTTGTTTGGCATGGAAAAAAGGAGACTCAGGGGGACCTTAACATGCTCCACATCTGCCTGAAAGGAGGGCGTAGCCAGGTGGGGGCGAGTCTGTTTTTCCATGTAACAAGCAACAGGACAAGAGAAAACAATCTCAAGTTGTGCCAGGGCACGTTTAGATTGGAAATTAAGGAAGATTTGTTCACCAAAGGTTTATCAAACACTGGAACAGGCTGTCCAGGAAAGTGGATGAGTCACCATCTCTGGAGGCATTTAAAAGATGTGCAAATGTGGCAATTAGGGACATGTCTTAAGACACGGACTTGGCAGTGTTGGGTTTATGGTTGGATTTGATGATCTTAAAGGTCTTTTTCAACCTTAACGATTCTAGATTTCCTTGTGTCCTATCTTTGGTCACCAGAGAGAGAAGATCAGCACCTCCCACTCTGTTTACCCCTTGAGGAAGCTGTAGGTCACTCCCCAGCCTTCTTTAGGCTGAACAAACCAAGTGACCTCTGTCTCTGGAGACCTTTCGTCATGTTTGTCGCCTTTCTCTGGACACACTCTGATAATCTGATGTTCCTGTTATATTGTGGTGCCCAAAACTGCACACAGAACTTGGGATGAGGTCACATCAATGAAGAGCAGAGCAGGACAATCCGCTCCTTTGCCTGGCTGCCGATGCTGTGCCTGATGCACCCCTGGACACAGTTAGCCCTTTTGGCTGCCAGGGCACTGCTGACTCCTGTTCCACTTGCCAGAAACCCAAACCCCCATATCCCTTTCCACAGGGCCCTCCAGCCTCTCATCCCCCAGTCTGTATGTATTAGAGTCCAGGCTGTGAACACAGAGGACCAAGATTTGTGGAAAAGCTATGAAAAAGAATTGAAGAAAACCATGGAATAGGGAGTGTAATTTTGAACTAGACCCAGGAGACTAGAGAGCCGGCGAACGTGTTTGAGAACAAGCACTAAATTCTTCCTGGCGCTGAAGTCTGAGCGCAGGGTGAAGATACTGTGTGGAGGGCCTAGCACCGCTCAGGCTCTGCCGGGCGGGCATGGCGCTGCGGCTGTGTGGGGCTCTACGGGCACCCGCGCGGGACATTTCGGGGCGCCCCTTCCCGAGCCCGCTCGCGGGGGCCGGTTCCGCGGCTAACAGTGCCTCCCGGTGGCCAGAGCTGGTACTGCACCCCCGGCAGCGGCTGGGCCCCGCGGGTCTCTCCGGCTCGTCCCTCGCGAATGGCAGAACCAGGCGTGTGAAAGCATCGCGTACTCAAATGTTAGGAATTTCATTACATAAAAAAAAACAAAATAAAACAAACCAAAAGCCTGGGACAGTTCTGGCCCTCTCCTTTTTTCTGGGTCCTCACTAGCACTGCACAGTTCAGGGTACTGAACTCGGTAGGGAAAGTAATTTGAAATTACCTACCTAATCTCTAGCATTTCAGGGAGACTCATGAATTCTAAGTGACTGTGACTGATCGCTAATCATTAACTACTACCCTGATGGGCTTTTCTCTGCTGCAGAAAGTATCTTGAAGCAATGAGTGCTCGCTGTTTAAAGTCATCATTATCCTACTGACACAGTGTGATGCTACATGTGGTTTAAGTAAGTATTTTTTTTCAAAGTCTGTGATTTCCTCTGTGATGCTTGTTGAAGCTGTACTCCTTCAGCCAAGACAGTCAGATTCCTGAGTGCACCAATAAGCTTTAATTGTTCTAGACAAGCTCACCTGCACTCTCCAACAATGCAGTTTCTGTCCCTTGCCCCAAATGCTGTATTTAATGTCAGCACACATCCCTTGTCTAAGCTATGTTGTGAGCAGGTCTTCACCTGTGTTGCTGGTAAGATGGGTGAAATGCACCATTGGCCTGCAGACCCTGCCTTGCATTTGTCATTAGAAAAAAGCTCCAGAGATCTTTTATGGGCCAATGATTATTGTTGTATGGATTTTATTTTTCCCTACTGTATTTGAGGGTCAGTTCTTAAACTGTGTCCTGTAAAGAAAGCAAAGCTGTTTTGTCCACAGTAAGGTGGGTTTGCTTTTTTCTCTACAAATTAACTAGCCTAATGTCTTGCTTCTACCTCAGTGTCTTAGGGACAGACCTTAATCCCAAATTACCTCTCTTTTGCTTTCTACAAGTCCATTTTTCTTTTTCATTCACATTTATCCTAAAACACAACCTTTGTCAATTTGCCTTACAATGAGTCTGTGATAGTCTAATCAGTCAGTCTGGTATTTTACCTACTAACTTTCTGTCATTCCCTTCATATGAAGTGCTTTTTAATGAACTGCTGAAACTCTTCATTTTCCTGGACTGAGCTACTGCATAAGCAAGACTAAATCAATAATGTTTTGAGCCAATCATTTAAGAAGAGAGGAAGTTGCCACATGCAAAGAGGTTCATATAGTCAGTTCAGGGTTCAGCATCCTATACTCAAAGAAAATAAATGTGAAAATTTGTAAAGAACAGAAATTAATGTGAAAAATTTGTGTTTAAGGTGCATTTATCTCAAGATTGAACATAACGCATAAAAGGAATACTCCAGGAAAATGGAACCAATTTCATAACCAGTTTTTCAGTAATTCTCTGGTAAAATGATTCTGTGGAAGTGGAATGTTGAATAAAGCACCATAGGAAAAGTACTAACTTCAGATTTTTCAGGAAATTGAAAAAATAATTAAAGACGGGGAAGTGGGAATAAAGGGAGAGTCCACAGCATAACCAAATAACAAATCCAGACAAATGAATTAATGGAGACTGGGAAAAGGGAGTTTTGTAGGAAAAAATAAAATCCAGGCAACAGATAGAACATCTGGCTTCCAAGCGCCTCATATCTCTTGCTGACATCAGTGCAGTTGCAGGACAGGAAAATGCTGACACGGTCGTTGTTGTTGTTTTCCCTTTACAGCTGCCAAATGTGAGAACACACTGGAGCTGCCAGGACCAAGAGGTGTGTCTCCTCTTTTATCCCTCCTTCTTTCAGGTGAGTGCTCTCAGACCTTTTGGTAGCCTCCCTGTTCAGTTTTTCAGCTCCAGGGATCATCAGTCCAGCTTTTTGGAAAGCTGCAGCGGCAATGTTCCTCTGCAGCAGCAGCCAGCCCGTCTGGGAGCTTTCCCAGCGCCGGGGCTGTGTGCCGCTAGGACAGGGCGAGCATCCTGCCCAAAAAGGCAGCTGCCAGAGAGCACGCGGAGTTTTATCAGCAGTGACAAACCAGAGGTGTGTTACTGTTAAAAATAGGTTAGGAACGGTTGTAAAATACTGGATAATTGTTAAGCATGTACTGGTAGTTTGGTTACTGTGAAAGGGGTTAAAAGGGTAGTTATAAGAAATACGGTACTCAACCTAAGTAAAGTGCATCACCCCTCGAGTGAAACGAGCCAGCCGGGACAGAACTGTAATGGGCCAATCAAGCGCCTTAAACCTTCATGTAAATGAAGGATCAAAAAAGAAACCAATCCAAAGGGACCAAAAAAAAAAAGGATAAAAAGGGGCATCTGACCCACTGAACCCGTGCCGCTCCGCCTGGAACATTGGGGACATCGCTGCTGAAGAAGACCCGGCGCTGCAGCATCCTCCACGGGAACACTCCTGCTCGGCCCGCGGGCCCCCTTGCTTTAGGCCTTTTCTTTTTATTGTAATAAATGCTGAAATCACTTTTAGTACCGGGAGTGTGGTTCCGTTTTTAACATTGCTGGTGCCTGGAGCCTCATGCTGGAAGCACATGGAAACACAGCCCTTGCACAGAGCTCTTGACGGGCTGAGCAGAGCTGGGCTGGTTTCAGCTGGCACTCCCCACCCTCTCTCAAGGGAGGTGCCCCGGGCTGCTTCCTGAGAAATACCGGCTGTTTACCTTTTGTTAATCCTGGAAGCCGAATGAAAAAGGAACTTTTCATTAGTAAAGTCTTTTCAGAGGTTTTATTTCAGATCACAATTACTCCCAAGTTTCAAAGAAAAATCTGAGTTAATCAAAAGGGTTTTTTACTGATTTTTTTTTTCCAATATATCTGATAAGTTTTCTACGTTTTTTCATTGCTATTTTACATATAAAAATAAGATTTCCTGGAAAATATAAAACTGCCTTCTCCTTGAGATTGTTCTTAAAATCTGCATTTTCAGAATGTATGGAATGTGGTTCATCCACCTCAGTCTAAGGAATGCTCATCAGTGAGAAATCCATGAAAAGGTGAGCCCTCAAGTGTGTTCATGCCCTAGGGGAAGGGGAAATAGGATCAGCTCACATTCAGTTTAATTATGTGTGGGAGGGACAATTTCTTTTGACTCACCCTGCACTGAGATTTTATTAATGAATAGGGAACAGGTTGTTCTTAAATCTTGTTTCGGCATTGTGCCTGCTCCCTAAAATCCTGCTCAGGAGCTGGCTGGCTCAGCTCCTGCTGAGGCCTGATGAATGCTGGGGGCAGAGACTGGGTCAAAGAGAGTGCACCAGTAGGCAGGACAGGTGCCCAGAAAGGGGCAAAGGCCCATTATGCAGCCATGGGCACCCGCAGCCATCCTCTCCATCTGCCACTTTCTGCACAATCTGCTAATTTATGAAAATTATTTAGACCAAACCTTCAGGATGGAAGATATCAAACCTTCAGCTTACTCAGAGTGCATTTGGAGCAGACACAATAGCAGCTGGATTGCTGGGACTTCCGTGCTTGCCGGCGTTTCACAGGGGATGCCCAAAGCGTGATGGAAGAGGAAGGATGAACATTCTCACTATCGGCTAGATGACTAATTGATTTTTTTTTTCCCTTGTAAGGGCATGAATTAACAATTATGGGTTCTAAGATTTGAAACCTTATGATTTGAATGCTGAATAAGTGAATTCCTGTGATAGACTAGTCTAGGCAAAAGGGGGTTGAGCCCCTGTTTTGCAGCCCCTGGCTGCATTTCTTTATGAGCTTATGAAATAAAATTTAGATCGCAGGTATTTTATTCTGTAAATTTGAGATATCCTAATGAACCATGGCCAGGCATTTAATTTGACAGCACCTGACAACGTTGAGTATGTCCTAATGCTGATCCATCTGCAGTCTTTTCTAGAGATGCTTGACATTTTCTCTCAGTTTGAGAAAAAACTAAAGGGTAAATGATGCATAAGAACTTGTTTTAGGGACAGAAAAATGTTGAAAATTTTAAAGAAGAAAAGGCTATAAATAGCATTGTCCCTGGTGTGCTTTATGAGAGAAAAACTCACGTCTTTACAAACAGTTTGATGGGTGAAGGTATGGGTGTTAAAGTCTTTGAAATGGGTCTTAACGTCCCTGCTGACTCAGGGCAGCGGGTTTGTTGCAGAGCCCTGACACCTCGGCTCCCGATACACACAAGGGTCTGCACAAGCCCGAACTTCTGAGCTTTGGGGTAAAACAGTAGGTTCAAGGGGGCAATATGTGGTAGGTGGTTCGGGAAGGCTGTGCCTTCCTAATGCCTCAGCAATGGGGAAAGGAAGAGGGAAACGTGGGGCCGGGAGTTTGGGATCAAGGGAGGCCGCGCCCTCCGAAACCTCGAGGGAGAAAACCCTGCGGGTGTGTGCCCCAGGGGGCTCTCCCCCTCTATTCCAATAAAGCTGAAGGACTCCTCTTGTCTCCTTTTTGGACATAAAACTCTGGCGTTTGTTTAAAAATTATACCATTTTTAAAGCATAAATAAACTTTGTCTTCTGCTTTCTTTAGAGTACCTTAATACGTTTAACTATAGTGAATTATATGAATAGGAAAATATCCTTTAGCCCTACTGCTATTAGAAATTCAGCCTTTTTCTTCTTAAATCATCATATGTAACTGCAGAAATAAGAGATTAATTGATTTCTAGTCTTTTATATTCCTATTTGTCTGCACATACTAATTTATTGACATATATTTGATGCTAACTTTATATCACAGTTTGAGAGAAAATTGTGTTACTACATTTTGCATGTACATCAACATAGGTTCATTCCTATAATCACATTGCTCCCCAAACTCTTTTTCAGCTTCACTAAACAGCTACAAAAGCTTGTTAAAAAAATGTAATAAGGGTTTTTCTGTGGATTCAAGTATATTTGTTAAAGTCAATAGTGTTAAAGCAACGGAGAAGCTCACATACATCTTAGTTATGGAAGTTTATCAATGCTTATTGAAAATCCTTTCTTTTTCTATGAAAAAAGTCTAGATACTCAAGTTTACAAATGGAATAGTAAAGTTTATTTGTATTTTATCGTCCCAGTTTCAATTGGGGTAGAGTTAATTTCCTTCTTAGCTGTTGCAGTGTTGTGTTTTGGATTTGAAGGAGAATGGTGTTGGTAACACACTGATGTTTTGGTTTTTTGCTTTGTCCTGAATTAAGGATGTCTTTATTTGTCTCATGCTTTGCCAGTGAGGAAGTACACAAACAAAGCTGGGAGGGAGCATAGCTGGGACAGTGGACCCAAACTGACCAGAGGGATATTCCACACCATAGAACATCATGCCCAGTCTGGGGCTGGGAAGTGAGGTCTGGCATTGGTCAGAGGGTGGTGAGCAATTGCATTGTGATGGTGAGTGCATCACTCGTTTGTTTCATTATTATTAATACTCATTATTATTATATTTTACTTTCTTTTCAATTATTGAACTGCTCTGCTCTCAACATACAAGTTTTACTTTGATTCTCCTCCCCATTCCACCGGGGGAAGTGTGGGGGTAAAAGGAGGGGGGTGAGTGGCCATGTGCTGTTTCATCTCCAGCTGAGCTTAAACCCACAACAGTCCTTTTTTGCCAAAGTGGGGCATGAAGGGTTGAGATAAGGACAGATCCAACCACAGCATGTTGTGAGATTTTTTTTTCTTGCAAGCAGTACTTTGATTACCAACACAACATCAAATATCACCACAAATAAGGGTGCTTATGAACCTAACTGTTATTTATGATTCCCATCTTCTTTCCCAGAGAAGAAGTGTGTTCAAGCAAGTATAACTAACTGCATGAGTTATTTTCTCAGGATGTGATTAGAATTATGAAATATAACAGGATTTGTGTACATTGTTGCACAGTGAAAGTGGCCTGATACATCATGCTCCTCAAACTACAAAAAAAAGTTATTAATGTCACTCAGATTCAGCCCCCCCTTCCCTCCACATTTAACTGTTCACAGAACCATCTTCTAGGTAATTTTAGCCAGTATGTAATAATATTTTTGGAATAATTTGAACAGTGAAAAATTGGATAGTTGTGACAGATATAGAAATAGTAGTACTATTTCTCAATCACAACCTATTGCCAAACATATAGTTATATCATTAATTAAAACTACTTTAAATACTGTAGGGTTATACCTCTGTGTTGTAGTATTATCAGCCAGAAAGATTTCTTCCTTCTCCCATACAGTCCTGCTGGCATCATAAAACACAGGCTGTGTTTCTTGGTTTCTTGACTCTCACTTCATTCACTGCCTGGCTATATGTTATTTTTATGTTGTTTGCAAAGTCAGATGCTTTGGTTTTATTTTTTTAATCATATGGATAAGATTGGCAGCAAAGAAATTAATTTTGTTCTGTGGTTATATGTGAGATTTTGTACAAATGTGCCAGAAAAGAAAACTCTGCAATTAAATACTTTTATCACCATGTGATAAAATACAGTTTCAGGCTGGTTTTAAGGTTTTGCTGACTTGTCTTCTTTCCTTGGTTTTTCAGTAGACTGTTGAATAGTTAATGAGCAGTATCTTCTACTCAAGAATGTGTGGCAGCCAGCATCCTTTAGGTTTTGTTTGCAGCTGTGCTGTAAAGCATGCTTCTTTACTTACATGAGAATTTAGATGTCTATAGCTTTTCCTTCCTCTGCAAACTATTTTATTGACTGCATTGAAAGTAAATATACACAAAATCAATACCTTGAATGTTAGGCATTGCTTAGGTGAAAGACAAACAGCTGTAATTACTGCATCTCAGTCAACAGCATTGCAAGTAGACTAAACATCCTTTCCTTGACTTTCTATTCTCTTTATTTCAGCCTCCACCTATCTCTTTTTTGGCTAAGTAATACACCTGTAGGTCTCCTGTCTGCTATTTCCAGTCCTGTCTTCCCTCTCACCAAAGTAGTTGCATTGTTAAGAGACAGGAGGACTTAGCTTTAAGCTCAACTTTCTGTTTTACTATTCCTAATGCTCCTAATGCTGCCTGTTCTTGCATTGGCTCTCCTTTCTAAAACACTCACAAGCTGATTTATTAGTGAAAAGCAAAAGATCAGTAGGGCTGCAATGTGCTTGATGCCAGCAGCTAAAATAGAAGGCAGACTAGTAGGAGTTGTGATCAACTGCCCAAGGAGTCATCGGTCCTGCAGGACAGGATATTAATGGCTTCTGAGTAGTGTGATCTGAAAGACTAAATCTGGGTGAACGTGAGAATGTGCTTTATTCTGGTATTGATTGCCAAACAGAAGAAGGCTTTCAGTATAATTCCTTTCACTCTGTTTGTGTGATTGAAAGAACAGAGGGTAGAATGTGCACGATGAGGCTGTGTAGACCAGATGAGTGGGTGGGGGAAGTCTGAGAGTTCCTTGTATTCTTAAACACTTACAAGATGACAAAAAAGTAGGCATTTGAAGGTCTAGTAATGGAAATGTTAAAAGGTTGCTTTGTTATCTGGAGACTAACAAAAGCACAGTCTGATCACAGCTAGGAGGTTTGGCAGGCCTTGATGCAAAAGGGCCGTGTAGTTGGCACAGGCACAGAAAACTTGTTTAGAAATGATGAGTTTTAATCGAGGAAGAGGAAAAGCGAGAAGATGGGAAGAGGGGGGAATGGAAATAATCTGTAAGAGTGTTGTATGTGAATTCTGGAGCAAATTAGGGATAAGCTTAAGGTTAAGACAAATGGCAGTGGAAGATAGAAAGTCTGCAATGGTATGTGATTCAGCTGGTCTGTAGCTTTTACCTGCCTGGAGGAAGGAAAATTATCTGAGAACAGTGATGTTTAAGGAAAGAAAGATATCTGGGTAGCCATTGCTTCTTCTTTTTATCACAACATTCACTAAATACATGGACAGAAATTATCTGCTGTGCATGAGAAGACTTTCTCCTTTCTCTGGTTTTGTTTGGTTGGTTGGTTGGTTTGTTTTACTCATTCCTCTTTCCTTCTTTTTCAGGTGGATTCTCTGATTCTCCACCAGGTGGGGCACAGAAACAATCTTGCATTTACTGCTTCCAACAACCAGTTCAGGGAGTTGAGACAGCATGTTTTAGTGCAGGCAGCAAAACAAGGTGAAATTTAGACTGATAAAACACTTTATCAGAAAAAAAAAGGAGATCCTAAAACATTGGGGTGCACTACAGTGCCAGGAGCCTTCAGTACGACCAAGCACATGCAGGTCCTGCAACAACAAAAAAATAATCTCCTTTATTCTCACTGTGAGTAGCTGAACAGACTAAGTTTCTGTCAGTAGGCCAGTTTCTTTCCCTTCTACCCTCACCAGTGGATGGTGGATAAACTGGATAAACAGTCCATTCCTTAATTCCATTATATTTGCAATAAGAATTTAGAACTGGTTCAAATGAAAAAAAAAAACCAAAGAAACCATCCTAAAAAAAGTGGATTGAAATTCTAGGCCTGAGTAGGAGGGCTATAGCACCAACCCTACATTGCCAGTGGTTTAACTGCAATAACAACAATCTTGTGCTGTGCTGAAATTTCCATGACCCTCGCTGATCAACACAAGGTTCTGAAACAGAGACACCATCAAGGAGTTTGGGATCTCCTGAAAGAAAAGCTATCATTCAGCCCTGAATAATAGTAGCATTCAAATTTCTGACAATGAGGAGATCTAAGAGACCCCTGATTTATGAGATAAATATTTTTACATCTCTGGATGTTGTGAAATTCACGCTGGAACCCACACTGAAATCCTTCTCTGTGTAACTCATCCTCACCAAAAGTACTGTGTGAAATTGAACTGACCACAGAAGAGATTATGGAACATGCAAATTGTACTAAATACCATTATAATATCTTTCTTAAATAAAAATAATGTGACAACATAAGTCTGAAACATCTGGCTTACAGACAGGAGTGAGTATTCTCTCATGTAAAATGTTCCTGATACTCATGACTGGAAGGTGATAAATGTAACTAATTTTTAAATAAACTTTACAAATCAAGAAAAAGAAAGGACATGTTTTCTACATTTCATCTTGTCTCTTTTCCTGACAGGATAATAGTCAAGGCATTCAAACAAATAATTAAACAACTAATTCCCCCCCCGCCCACCAAAAAAAAAAAAAAAAAAAAAAAGGATTTAAAGGAGCCCTTAAAAAAAAAAAAAGTTTTTAGATTAATGGTCCACAGGCNTTAATTTGTTTTTTTAACAATGTAATTTTTTTTTCTGAAAGATGTATTAGTATTTGCTGGATCAGATCTACTAATGTTGCTAGTAATAACTTTTTCCACATCTTATAATTTCAGTGTCACACAAAAATTAAAAAAAAAACCCCCATAACTAAAAGGTTAATCATGACATTTGTTGAGAGTGAAGCCCATGTTACATGTGTTCATTCCCATTAAGAAGAAAGTAAGTCTATGACAGCACTGAGCTGATGATTAGGTGAATAGGTTATCAGCCATGTTATTCTCAGATGCCCCAGGAAGACATTTTGATGCCTTTATTTTTTACAACTTAATCAGGAAGACCAACCCAACAACTCACTGCCAGGATTAGGTGATGAGGTCTCTCCCTCCAACTGCCCACACTTAACCACTTAGACTTAACCACTGGTGTGCAGCAGGATGTTGTGAGTCATATTTTCCTCTTGAAATTCTTTCACTTCGTATTAAGTGAATACATACTTAAATAATACATAAATATTTATTGAATAAATACTTAAATATTTATTGATCAAGCATAGAATCTGAAATGTAAGCTATAAATTTGTATTTTTTTATACAGTAGAAAAAAATTAGTCATTAATCCCTTTGTGATACCTTGCTGCACTGTGCACTAGAGAGCTGGATTGTCTGGATTCAGACCTTGTCTCAAAACAGCAACATGGGATTTGAATCTAGATATTGTTCTGAAAGGTTTTACCTGTAACATTGCTGTAGACCCCCTCCTCTGCCTGCTGTACCATGTAAAACCCAGAGGAAAACTGTGTTCTGAGTGAAAAGAGGTTTCTCTTCCCAGCCCATCTACCTGGATCATACGACAATTTTTACAGCATGTCTAGTTAGGAACTTCATCAGCTACTACACACATTAGTTCCCCCTCCTCATCTGCATTAAGTTTTTGAAATCCCATTTTCAATATCACCTCTAATGTTTTTCTTGTCCAGATAAAGAACCTGTGTACTTGTGAGTCAACACTTTCAATGCAGCATTTCACAGTCTCCAGTTTAAAAACAGACATATATATCTCTGGTACATTGCTTCCAGTCTCTTTTCCATGAATATCTGCAAATGCAAAAATAAAGATCTGTGAAAAATAGTCCTCTAAGGATCACTGTAACACCCCCTCACTCCACCAGATGGTACCCTTTCACTTAAATAAGAAACATGTGCTATTTTCAGTAGCACAGATCTTGTCTTGCTTTATATGAGCACTGGCCCCTGGGGCAACTCTTCAAAGCTATAAATGGCAGATTATGAATACTGTGATGGTTCCCATTGTGCTTCCAAAATCCCATGGTGGGACAGCAATCAGTCTTCTTAATACAGGTTAAAAGTTTGTGTCAGAATCAGTGGTATCACTCTGGATCCTGCAAGATATATATAATATAATTAGTACAGGTACTGCTGGCCGAGAAATTATTAGATATTTACTTCAGGAATAACCCAGTTTTCCTTCATTTTTGCTTTGTGCTTAGGCTGCAACAGGCTCCCATATAAAGCTCTTCCCAAAATAATATAATGCACTCTTGTTCTAACAGGTGGAGAAAGAAGACAAAAAATTAAGGTCTGAGCAATAAACATTGTATTTTTCCTGAAAGAAAACATCCACCAATACAAAATGAAACCACATTATTTGGTTGCACTAAACATTTTATGGTTTATTCTGGAAACAAAATATCAAAAGGTAAAAAAAGACATGGAAGGGTAAATAAAACCACAATTGTCATTGGTAGAGTATGAAAAGTTTCCAGATGAGTCAGTCTGAAATTTTCTATGTGTTTTCAACATATGCACTTCAAATAAAGTGTTTACTTGAAATCTTGCAGGAGGAGCTTGTTCTTCAGCGTAGATGTAGCTGTTACAGAGATATCTGCTGTTGGTTTAGGGGAAGCAGGAGAAGCGGATCTGTATCAGTCATATGGGGTAGGTTCACTGACTCCCGAGGCAGAAATGAGGATGTGGACGGCTCTGTGTGTGGCAATGTACTTCTTCCAAACAAGTAAGGAACCAGTAGAGCCATAATATCTGCCCTGCTGCTGGGAGCACGTGACTTACTTGTTTCACTGTGTTTTCATTTTGTTCTGTTTTACAGGAGCCGAAATCACCCAAACCCCAAGTCTTGTGGTGAGAGAAGATGAGAACGCTACCCTGAAATGCAGTCAAAATAATAATCACAATTCTATGTACTGGTATCTGCAGCAGCCAGGGAAGGCAATGCAATTGATTTATTATTCCTATGGTACAACTCTAAAGCAAGAGGGTGACATTTCAGCTGGATTCCAAGCTAACCGGCCCAACCTTGCAGAATTCTATTTGGATATTTTGTCTGTGAAGTCGAACCACTCAGCTGTCTATTTCTGTGCCAGCAGTTTGGACACAACACTTCAAAGTCACTTGCTTTCTTTACATAAACCTCTTCCCTTTCAGCACCTTCCCTCCGAAGGGAGCTGCTCTCAGCACAGGAAAAGGGGGTGTAGGGCAATCACCTACTCACAAACCAGATGTTACTGAGAAGGTGGAACAAGTATAGGTAGAAGTAAGACCTAGGCAAAATAGGTATTTGAAGTGCAGGCTAATTGCTGAACTCCTCTTTCCTGATCAGCCATTTATCCTCCTTCTTATCAGAACAATCAATAAAGATCATTAATCAAATGCAGATGTAAAATAAAGGAAATGTAAATTGTAGTCGATACAGCCATAAGTTATTGTCCCCTAAGATATTTTCATACCTGACACAGAACAGTTGCTTGACATACACAAGTCTGAAATACTTTAGAGATAGTGACTTCTATGTGCACTCTCATTCCTTCCTAAACCACAATGTTTTTCACTGTGCTTGGAAAGGTTACCCTAATCCAAGAAAACTGTAGAATTACCATTTTCAATGGGGATGAAAAGGAGTCTGAATGAAAGACGATGCAGGAATAGAATCTATGCAGAACTAATATGCAACAGACTGGATTAAAATGACAAAAGAGGAGTCATTACCATGGCCTGCAAGCACATAGACAAAATCCTGAAAAGCTGAATGTATATGGAGGGTATAAAGTGGAAAGACAGGTAGTCAAAGTAGTATGCAACTTGGAATGAATTCACATTCAAGAAAAAATAACATGTAGATTTTCATTTGTTCAGAAATTGTTCTGACTATGGAGTTTACTTCTGGCTGTATAGCGAATCCCATATCACTATGTGTGTCACATCTGTCTCTTTATACCTCTCTCTCACAACTGAATAAGCAGCAATACTCAGTATTAATCTGCTTGATTCCTTCCCTCTCTGGCTGAGTTCTGAGGGCTTTTTTTATCCAAGGCAATTTTGTGATGTTTCTCAAGGCCTTATAGATCTTCCTGACCGTGAGCTAAGTCCTGATATGAACAGTGCTTCAGAGAGCATCCATATTTTGAAGACGAAAAAAATACAGATGGATGAAAAAACAGGATGTGAATGTAAATTTATACACTGCATAACCTCTCCCTGACAGGATATTTCTGGTTTGGCATGAAGACCCTTTCGTGCCACACAAAAAGACTTACCAGTGTCTTTCCATCACCATGATCTCCCAGATAGTGCAACTGGTGGAGTGGGATTAGTCATAGCCTGAGACACTCTTTGGTGTAAGCCTTTTATGATGATAATGTAACAAATTGTCTTAGAATGTTCTAAACCAAAAAAGCACTAAGCAAGGTTCTTGTGATGTGTAAAAGTCACCTGCATAATTTGCTAGTTCTGAAATAAAGAATAATAATAATAATAAAGTGTTTCCAGTTTTGGAAAGGTTTAAATAAAGGATGTAGAATGGGAACATTCCATAATTAGACATAGCATCCACACTGTGATAGTATTCTTATCCCAGTCTGAAAAATGTCAGATTATATTGTAAATGTTGTAGGGCAAAGGACTATTACCATGCATGCAGGATAACCATACTGATCTGCAAATGAAATTTTCAATTTATGATTATTGTGCAGTGTTTCTTCATTGGGATGGGAATTATTGGACTACAGGCACATCCCTGGAGAAACAGCAATGGAACTTTTATCCTTTAAATATCAGCTGACTGGCTAGGAGAACCACTTTGCAGAACAGCAATTAAACATGAATGGGCAGCAAGCCCTTTCAGCAATGAAGGCTAGTTGCATTTTTGGTTGCATTAACAAGGGAGCAATTAACATGTTGAAGCACTCTTGAGACTGTGTCTGGAATACCACCTCTCTAGTCCACACACATTCCTGCCCTGCCCCAGCCCCAGTACAACAGAGATATCAAAAACTGTAGAGTGCAGCAGAGGGTCAGTCACTAAGATAATCAAGGGACTGGGGCAGAAATATAAGAGACATTGAGGGAATTGATTTTGTTCATCATGGAGAGAAGAAGGCTAAAAAGTTAGTAATTGCATGACTCCAAATACCTAACCAGAGTTGTAGTCTTAGAGGGACACAGTGGAATCAAGTGCGAACAAGCTGCAGCAAAATAAACTCTGATTAGACATAATAAAAAGTACTTTCTCTTGATGATGCTTCCACACTAGAAAATGTTTCTTGGAGATTTTGTCAAATCTCTCCCCTTGAAGATATTCAGAAATTGCCTGGACAAAGCTCTGAGCAACATGAGTAGAAGCATTGGAGTTAGCCTTGTTTTGAACAGGAATTTGTATTGAGACATCTCCAAAAGTCCCGTACCATCAATTTTTCTACAACTCTATGTTTTTTATTATCTTGATTTACTGATTTGAGATGCCTAGAAAAAGCACTAGGGTTTTTTAAATTTGTTGCTGACCTGCTTTTTTTAATTTTTAAAAAAGCAGGTCAGCAACTCCCCCAAAACCACAAATCTTTTTTTTTTTTTTTTTTGTTTTTTGCAAAAACAAAAAAACAGCTGNGCTGTCTCCAAACCTAAGAGAATGCCCCAAATCTTTTTTTTTTTTTTTTTTGTATGTTGCACAACAGAAAGAGCAGCTGCACATACAGGACCCATCTGCTGACTTGAGGAACAAGAAGATTGTGTGATAACTTGAGGCAAAAAACCCAACAGCTTTCATGAGAACGTTTATGTGTCACTTTTTCTGCCCAGATGCAAAATGGTGAACAGAAAGCCACATCCTGTGCATTGTCCTGAGAAGCTGGGGTGGTGTTGCGGTAAGAGAGGCCGATGCATTATCAAAATGGTTTTCTGAGTAAATGTCAAACCGCATCCTGTTTTGGTAAAATTTAACTGCCATTCACTTAAAGAGATATTTTCCAGCACATTTTGGCATATCACCTGCTCTCATTCTGAGGTACCATTTTCTGCTGAGGCCTTCAGAGACGGTTTCCTCTGCTGTTGACTCTATGCTAGACAGAAATTCCCTTTAGGACCTCTGCTCTAAGCCTCCTACTTTTTCTGCCCAGCTAGTACATTTTCAGGTCTTCTGCTTAAAAAGCTTCACAAGTGAACCTCTACCTTAGACTGCATTGTTATGACATTATGGAAGAAACATTTATACATAAAATGTATGTCTCTGTTTTTCATTTAGTCCTGTGAGTGCTTCCACTGAACTACCAATCGTTAACTTCTAGTGTGAGGAAATAATGAGATGCAAAGTGGATGAAAGATCTCCAGAAAGACTCTTCACATTGACCAATCCCTTAGGTTTATAGTTTATGGAGCAAAGAAAAGGTCCCCACAAACACAGTTTTACAGAAACACACTCTGGTTCCCTTTGCTTCTCCTCCACTACAGGTTAGATTCTTTTCCCTATCTCTCAGTTTTTACCTTAGAGACAGGTAAAAGCTCAAAGGAGACAGGGCATCCTTTTAACCCTGTCTCTGAGTTATGTCTTTATTTATTTATTTTCATTCTTGGTTTGCTTTTCTTAGTCTTTATTTTCTTACTCTATCTAATATTCCTTTTTGCTCTTTTCTTTAAAAGGTCAACACAATTTAATCATATTTCATCCACTGAAATCCGTGTGTAGTGCACCAGGCATTCTCTCCTTCTTTTTACCTAAAATCCACCCCTTCGTTCTCACTAGCTGGTTCTCTTAA
>VZRH01006727.1:28643-160046 GCA_013397555.1 Urocynchramus pylzowi | reverse complement strand
CTTTTCTCTATGTAAGCAATCAATAAACACTCGATGGGAATGCACTGGAGATGAAATTAATGTAGCAGTGTAAGAAAGAAAACTATATATACTATCAGATATAGGTCTAGTTGTCTTACTGGCAATCACATGTAATACTGGGAATTATAGAACACAGGCAAAGTGAAAAAAATAAAACCAGACTGCATTTTGGATTTTTTTTTTTTATTCCAGGAAAAATACAGTTTTGGAAAATTGTTTTCATGTGGGGAAATTTAAAATAATAGCATCTTATGTTGGGAATTTCATTCCGAACTGTAGCTTCCATTTAATCATAGCTAAAAACATTTCTCAGTTCAGTATTATTGAAATGAAAAATGAGAAATGAAAAATTAATAAAAAAAACCTTGAAATAAAAACTCCTTCATTAATTTCAGAATGCTAACTAAAGACAAAGAAATAAGAAATTTTAAAAATTCAAATGAAAAAATGCTGCTACTAATCAAAGCTGTTCAAACCATTTCTTTTTTCTTAAATAATGAACTATAATTAAGAAAATAATGAAGTTTGGTTTGGTTTTATTTTATCACTGGGTTTAGTTCAGTTTCCACGTAACTAAATTGAACCATTATGCACTTTATAGAATATGCACTGCAGGACACACTACATTAAGCAAAAATTTAATCATGATCTTAATGTTGAAGAAAGGTAGAAAGCAATAAATGCAATAACAGTATGTCTGACATTAGACCTATACTCAAAATGTGAAAACAATAAGAATCCATTTGTATAGAGATTCCAATACTCTTTCTATTCAATACTAGCCACTTGATATGAGTGTTTATGCAATATTAAACAGAGCTTTTATATTAATTTACAGAAATATGCAAGTTATTATTCTAAACTCAATTAGCAGGGCATCAGTTCTCTCTTTTACTGAAAACACTCACCTGTAATTGAATTCTTTCCTTCCTCTAATGCCTTGTCATCATGAAACATCCCCTGGCCTCAGAAATGCTGCTCTCTTCCTCTTTGTACTTCTGTATCCTCAACTGCATTGTGCACGTGTACATAAATTTCCTACCTTTATACACCAAATAAACCTTCTGCCTTTGTCTCTTTATGTCTGCTCCTCATTTCCTGCTGATGGCTCTGTTCATTTGCTTTCAGTGTGCCATGTTTTCTGAACACTTCACAGGAACACCACACACCAACCAAGGTTGCTTCATCCTGGAGTTTTCCAGGAGTTCTGGAAGGGCAGGGTCAGGCAGATGCTTCCCACTGAAGCTCTTCAGCCACTCCAACTGCCCCAGCTGCAGTCCTGCAGACTTGGTATTTCTAGTTTTAAAAGTCAAAAAATAAATAAACAAGTGCCAGATGAAGTGAAATAATCTATATTTTTAAGAGATGCAGGTGTCAGACAAATAAAGGGAAACAGGTATAAAAGCAAACATGAAAAAAATAGCTGGATGAATAATGACACTGGGTACAAACCTTTTTGTAAAGACATCCAATTGATAAGATTTTTTAGAATTCAAGGGGCTGAAAAGGCCATTTTTCGTGTATAATATTAAGATATGATAGCAAGATCTTCATACATCTCCAGTGTTGCAATTGCAACTTCAAATCTTTTGATAGTTGATTTTTTTTTTAAATTAAGAACACAAACTCCCTTCTGAGTTCATGCTTTTGTGGAAAATCAGTATTTAAAAAAAAAGAAACATCAAAACACAGTCCTACTATTTTGGGCATTGAGAAGAAGTTGGGAAAGCATCATACTCAGAATTAGAGGAGGGATACAAGACATGCAAATGAAATAAAGCCAAAAAACAAGGTCATGATTTTTGGAGGTATGGCTTGTGATGCTCCATGTTGGTAATATGTGTAATGGATCCCTCTGTCCTACTGAGACTCAAACTGTTTTTCAGATGCCAGTGACTGTCATTCATAAAGCTGGAAAATGAGAAGTAACAGTGTTTGGGCTTGAGGCAGAATTAAGATTTCTGAAAAGAGGGGGAAGACAGCAGTGATGGAGACACTGGAAGGGAGAGCAAAGGGATTTGCATCAGCTGTGGGATGAATGAAAGCATATTCTTCACTGTGCTTGGAAAATACACAAGGGGTATTTCACCGAGTGGGTGTCTACAGGGAATGGCAGATTGTCTTTACTGACCATTGTTCTTACTTCTGGCCCTTAAAAAACCAGGCTCTAACTGAGCCCTCTCTGCAGCTGTATCTTATGACAATTTTAACTACAAGCTCTAACTGAGCCCTCTCTGCAGCTGTATCTTATGACAATTTTAACTACAAGCTCTAACTGAGCCCTCTCTGCAGCTGTATCTTATGACAATTTTAACTACAAAGAGCCCATGTGTTTGTGAATTTGAAAATATCCTTGATAAATGCTTATTTAGATTTTCTTACTCTCAGATTACTAAGGAAACTAGATCCAATGATCATTTACTCACTGCTCGTGACTACAGTACATTGGTGAACCTAAAAATAGGAAAAAAATCTGCTTCAAACTAACAGTTATGAAATAAGATTTCATTCTTTCTTTGCAAATATTTTTTCTGCCCTGACAGCCAAAAGTTCATCCAAGAGGGCATTTTACTTGTTTGCATTAACTTTCAGCACTTGAACGTACATATTTATATCTTGAGTTAGTGATTCTCCCTAAAAATAATGAAACTCTTGTTTGCAATAAATTATTGAAAATTTCTACTTCAAAACCCACAAGGCCTGGTTCTGAGAACTATAACCCTAAAGAGGCAATGAAATAAAAGCTGCAGCAAATCTTCTTTCTGTGGTACTGAGATTACTATTAGTTGAAATGGATCTCCAGGGAGTAAAGACAAAATCCAGGGCTGGGTTGTTCATTTCACTTCATGTTTCAGGAGTGCCCTGAGCCCCATTAGACTGGGAGCACATCCTGCCAGGGCTGTGTCCTGCTGGTGCTGGCAAAAGGCACCGCCTGGCAAACAGCTCCAGCTGAGCTTTGGAATTGTTCCTTGAACATTGTCACCAGCAGCACCTTTGGGACAGCACTCCCTCACAAAACACACCCCCTCTCCTATTGTACGTGTGAATATACATGAGACTTGAAAGTGGAGGTGGATTTCATGTCCCAGAATTGAAGTTGTCCTTGGTTCACAGAGCTGCTGCTGCTGCTGTGTGCTGCACCACTGCTGCTTCCACATTCTCTTCCAGCTGGTACCATTCCATCCTCCTGGGCACAAGGACAAGCATCATGCACTGGAGGTTATGATTCACACTTAATGTCATTAAAAATACACTGATAAGCATGTTGGATATGTTCAATATTGAATCTAAATTCAATAAAACTCTCTCAGGCTTCCATAGCACAGACACAGGGAATTTTGATTGAATCTGCTCTACAGTGATTAGCTAATGTATTCATTAACTGGAAGGGTTAGTAATATGAACGTAGCAAATGATACTTAATTACAATAATTAATGCCTGGTGATTCATGAATAATGCATTCAATAGCTATTTACATATTCATACTTATGAGGCTATTAATGGATAATTATCATTTGACTAAAAGACATGGACATCAGGAATGTAACAACCAGACTGTTTTCCCCCAGTCTCACTGTGGCTTTACCTGCATACCTTGCTCTTGTACACCTCTACCTTGTACACATAAATATTAACAGTATTTTGGTTTTAAGGCCTATGGAGTGATCTAATGGCAATTACAGCCCATGCAGGTTAAGTTTCCACTCTGCACCAGTTCTAAGCCAGTACTCCCATCAGTTTCTGTCTTGAGATTGCAAAACTTTGAAAGTACTCCGTTCTCTGTGACATCAGTACAGATTTGTTCTTGTCCTGAATTTATGCTCTTTCCTACTGCAGATGGTTAGGACACTTTCATACTTTAGAATTTTTTTAATTTTTGAGATTAGGGTGGAAATATTGGAAAAAATAGAAAAACTAGAAAATTAGGGTAGCTATATTGGAAGCACCTTCAAACTGAAAAATTCTGCCCTAGGTATCTGGTATTTCTGCTCCTATACACATATTTCAACCTCCATAAAAGCAGATACTTTGCTAGACCTCCCAAGAGAAGACCTTGAGAGCAATAGAGGAACAAAAATAAACCACAAAATTAAAAAAAAAAATCTTACTAAAATATATTTAAGGCAATAAGATAATTTTTATTCTTACCCTAAGATTGAATGCCCAATGTTGACAACATTAAGACAGTGATTTTCAGCTGCCAGCCTCAGGAGTGAGGTAAAATGAACAGTTAAAGCTGGGTAAGTGAACTGAACCTGAAAAGTGCCTCCAGCCTGAGTTTCAGACAGGCCACTCACCTGCTGCTTGTCCACAGCATGAGCTGAGGAGCTGTGGGTGCCCAGGGCACAGAAAAGCTCATTGCAGCTGCCACAGCCTGCAGGGAGGGAGCAGAGGCTCTCCCCCGGGTGGGGACAGCTCCAGGCTCTCCTTGGACAGCACAGAGCAGCCCAGCAGGGTCAGGCTGAGCTCCTGGGGAGCAGCAGGCTGCTGTCTTAATGAGCAGCACCTTTGTACCTGCTGTGACTTCTGTCTTCTCCAGAGCTCTTGCAGCCTCTTGGAAAAGACTGGTCTGGACAGTGTAACATTTTCAAAATGACACCATTCTCTGAAGGGCCCTGTCCTATTTCCCCTGCGGGTGAGGTGCCTCTAGTGATACAACCTCAGGAAATCAGAGGGCTTTAAAACCACCCACCAGCATGCTCTAACCTCACACTGAACCCAGCAGTGCTTGAGGACCAGTGGAGAGAGGACTGAATCCCTGTTCAAAACTGATGCCCTCTGCTTGCAGCACCCACAGTGCCATGGCATTCCTGCTGGCACTCCTGCCCAAGCAGGGAGCAAGCCCTGGGTCAGCAGAGTATCAATGAGCAGAAGCCAACTCTCACCTGTCAGCTTTCCTGAGGTTCCCAAGACCTGTGGGAGGGAAATAAACACTCTGGGCTATGTAACTTACATCCTGCAAGGCTGCTGCTGGAAGCATAAAGGGCATTTCCTGGTACTTCTGATTTACTCTCTGTAGTACCTTACTAGGTTTGAGAAAACCTTCATCAGGGCAACTGTTTGTACAGCACAGGTAAACTTTTACAGTCTGATGATAGTCTATTGAAATAAGATTATGTCAATGACTGAAATAAATTTTTACTTTTATTAGCCTGGCAGAACCAGCATAACTGAGCAGAGAAAAAGCTGGAGTTTATTTGTTTTTATATCATTTGTGTGGTTGCAGATCACCCACCATGGCAGAATCGTTACCATTGATGGTAGGAGCCAGAGAGGGCTCAGCTTTATTCCAGTGCCAGGTCAAATGTGGGGTAAGAAGAAACATCTTTACATTTAGAAAATGAGCAGCTCTGCTCTGGAAGTCATTGGAAATGTCACAATGCCAGTTTTGCAGTTGTTTTTCAGAGCAGAACAATGCCTTAATACCCTTTGCTATTTTGTATTAGTCTGCATTCAGAACACAGGATTTAACTAAAACTTCTAAAGGGATATTGGATGAAACACATTTAATGTGTGTCACAACACGAGGTACAAAAATATTAGGATGCAAAGGCAATAAGGTTATCTAATGTGTCCTAGCTGGGAAAGACAAGAAGCTCTTCACAAGGCCAGGATTACTGCACGCATCAGTAAAAAGCAGTTGAATATTTAATGTGCATGGTAAATATAAGCAGAAAAGGGAACCCAGATGACATATGACAGCATAACACTCTGCAGTACAGGAATCAGCTCCAGCACGGTGTTCACATAACACTTTAGTATTCAGACTAACACATTTTGTCTGTACACCATCCTTTCTGTTGCAATGGCATTGTTTTCCCTATTCTCACCTTCTGATGTTTTCCCTGTGGACCCACATCCACATCACATGGGTATTTACTACAGTCATTGCTCACTTTATAACACATTCATGCAGTCTGTGCCTGCATTTTTCAGATACTAAATTTTATGTCTTTTTTTTTTTCTTATATGCTTCATGAGACCTAATGCTCTGTTCTATTTTTCAGTTCTTGATATGAAACTCCATTCCTAATAATACCTGAAAAAATTACACACTTTACTAGGCTTATGGAATATTATTCCACTGAAAAGAAAGAAAAATAATTCCTGTTCCTGAGAATCTGGAAAAAATTTTGTTTTCAAATGATCAAGAACATTTATCTGTTTTCATACAGAGAACTGTTTGAATGAGAGGCAAAGCTTGTTACACAAATATCTGAATATTCTACCAATCCAAATGTGCAGCAAACACAACAGTCCTTAAATTTATTCAAATTACATTTGGTAGAACAAATTATTCCGTTTTCAAAAAAATAAGAGCACTGAAGTAAAAAATGTGATACTGTTGTAATTCAAAGGACAAGGAAATCAGCAGCTTTACAAATCTTTGTAATTATTTAGAGTGAACAGATTTTGCACCAGTGGAGACAGCTTTGATTGTTACCATTGTGAAATGGTAGGGTAGGAATTCTGGGGATTCTCAAACACATTAATACTTTGGGGTCTAATTTATCCATTACAGAAATAAATGGAAATACTTCTCTTTCTGTCTGGGGAAGCACTGGTAACATCACAAGCTGTCCTCTTCTTATCTCCAAAGGGACAGGATGCTCTGTTCCCTGTTCTCCAAGCAGTAACCATTTCTAGGTGAATTAAAGGTGCAGTTGCTTCCCCAATCATCCTGTAACAAGCCCTTTTCTCCCCTGTTGGCTTTGTATCAGTTATGCAGGAACAGGATGCATGGAGTGAGCACAGCCTGGCTGACACCTGGGAGCTGATGATCTTGGAACACCACCAACAAAAAAACACAACAAAAAACCACAACCAACCAAAAACCCCCCAACAACATAAAACAAAAGTGCACACACATAAAAAACTGAACACACACAAAAAAACCCCCAACCCAAGCCAAAATAAACTCCAAAGAAAAGCCCAAACCTGCTCCCAATTAAAATCAATGACAAACTAGAGACTGAGCTCTGGGAGGGCCTGGCAACACCACCTCTTCTGCAAGGCTAATTTCACTTTGTATTCACCAATGCTAATGCACGTGTCTGGTTTTATCTAGGCTCATTCTGAGCCCTCAGTGAAATGTCAGAATAGGCACAGATTTTATGCAGGGATTTCACTGTTGCCTTTTTTTTATCCCAAATGCTACCATTTTGTGAACTAACCAGAATATTGCTAACCACTTCACTAACCAGAGAAGGACACTGCTGTGTCTCTTGGAAAATTGCACTTGGTCCTTTCTTATTTTATTGTTTCCTTTAATCAAACACAAACCTCATTCAGGCTGAAAGAAAATGCTTGCTTTCTGTACCTCTGGAAATGTAACCCATCCTTCAAGGCAGACCTAATGCCAGTAGTAAAGGTAGTGTCTTCTGTCACTTCCTGCAGGTTTGGAAGGCATTATCCCACCCAAATTTTCACCTGTCCTTTCAGTAGGTTATACTGTCAGTGGAACCCCAGGGGTAGCTGTGGATCTGTCTGGGGAATGATGAGTCCCAAAAACCCCTCAGTGCTGCCAGTGTTGCCATGTCTGGAAAACATCAAAAAAGGGTGGTTCTGAAGGGGATCATGGAGGCACAAAGTGATACTGAGGGAAATGAAATTACACAAATAAGGAAAATCGTAAGTAAAAGGGATTTGTAAAAGTCAAACAGATGGGGACAGCACTGAACACCTGGGCTGCATCTGAACACAGGAAAAATGACCTCATTATTTCAAGTGAATGCTTGGGGCACGTCTGTAAGATGCCCAAGTGTTATTATCTTGTTCTTCACTAGGACCTGGACAGAGAGAGAGAGAGAGAGTAGACCACAGTCTACCCCACAGTCTAACATTTAAAGTGTTTAATGCTTTAAACACTTTAAATCTACTAAAGCAGTATTGGTAGAACCTGCTGCTAAGGAACAATCTCCAAACCAGTGAAGTTCTCTAGATGGAGTAGGCAGGAAAGCTACATTTCCATTCAGTATCAGCTACCCACTCTGCCTTGGAGGAGCACTCAGGCTGCTCAGACTGCAACTGGCCTGGACCCAGAGACCTGAAACAAGTTATTTCACTTCCAAAAAATTTGGAGTCAAAGATTCCTAGCTTCTGATCATTTCCATCCTCTCCAAAAACTACTGATGAAGGGGGAAGCAGAAGTATTCTTCCAGGAGAAAACACTAATGTATGAAACTTCTGCCAAAATATATATAACTTGCCTGATTTTCTGATTACTTTGCTAATGCATATGAGTTGGGAATATTTTAAGGAAGGATGCAAGTATCAATCAGAAGAGTAACTCAGAGCTATACAAAAAAGCGTTTTGTAAATCACTGATCACATTTTTAGTTTAATTAGATGGCCTATTTATGGTATGAAAAATATAGATAGCCAGCAAGCAAAGTGTTAGGTCTGTGAGACTTCAGAGTGGAATTTGATAGAGGATGAACAATCTCTGAACACTGCAGCATGACCACAGGCAGGTACTTTAACAAAATGGGTCATCACTGGCTTGAGGCAGTTACCATTAGTGAGGTTGGTGGAGCCAGATCCTTCCAATATATGAAAATATATAAAACCAAAGCAGGCTTGAATCTGTAATAGTCCCATGGGGCAGGGAGTTGACCCTCAGGAACAGAGGAATGAGAACTGCACTCCAGGGTATTTCCCTGAGAGGAGTCCTGCCTGGCCATCCTGGGAAATAGCATCTGTCCTGGTGCTCAGCCAATGAATAACCACAGGTCAGTTGATGTGGAAATGTGAGTTTAGTCCAAGTACAGACTGTAAACCCATAGCAGGCACATATGAGGGATTTATTACCAGTGTAAATGCGATATTGCAGTTTAAACAAGAGAGAATGCCATGCTTCTCTCCAAAAAAATGTCTTACAGTAAAAATGTCTGATGGCAACAGCTCCATGAAAGATCACCTGTCAGGCCCAAGTTCTCTTGCTCAGGGCTTCCTGCATTACTGCCCCAGCAACTGTCCAAACACCCAGCAAGGCAGAGCCTGGAGGGCACACCCTGAGCCAGACCTCACCAGTGCCACTGGAGGGGCAGGGCTGCTGTGCTGCCCTGGTGTGACTGACAGGCAGAGTTTGGGCAGAGGGAAGAGATGAAATGCAATCACTGTTTCCACCATGGATTGCCTAACTGGTCATGGGCTAACTGTGTTTCTATTTCATGCCTCAGTTCCCCTCTCTGACCAAAGGCTGCTTTAAAGGCAGGCATTCTCCAAACTGAAAACTACTGAATAAGAAATAAGGCACCAGGATGGTGCTGAGGAGGAGGAACCACTCAGGCTGCCTGTTCGACAGCAGGCATTCTCACATCTGAGACAGGTGGAACCAAAGAGGGACTGTACCAGAAATCCATTACACCCTCAGACAGAGGTGACCTGACCCCATGCACTGTAGAAAATGCTGCTTTCAGCCTGTACTGAGGAGATCTGAGTTAATCATCTGAGTTAAACAGACCTGGCCAGGTATGGGGTGAGGTGGCCTCAGAGTCAGTATGCCTTGCCTTGGGGGACCACAGGTGAATTCAGTGAGCTGAGTCAGCAGATTTATTTCCTATTTCCAAGAAGTATGACCTTTAAGAAAATCTGAAAGTGTAGGAATTCTTCTTAAAAGAAAGATATTGATAGGGTTGCCATTCCTTCCCAGCATATCAGGGTAAAACTCTCTAATCTGTAGTACAATGTATTTTCTGTTAGTTATCTTTAGGTGGCAGTAAGGTAAAAGCATGGAGTAGAAAGTTAAAAGAAATTTCTACTGCATTTTCAGAGAGCTTTCTCTCATGTGCTGTGCTGGCTGTAACACAGAAAGAGACTTTGTAAAACATTTGCATCTTCAGCAGATACCCAAAAAGCAATTACCAGAGTTGGCTTCATCCAGTTCACATTCACATGCAAACCTGTTGAATGCCAGCAATACTAATACAATTATATTGATACATTGATACAAAGATAGATCCCATATTAGGTATGCAGTCCTAAATCCAAGAATCCCTGAGGACAGTGGTGAGATTCAGAGATAGACACACACTCACACAATTCTACCAACAAGATGAAAGTACACTTAAAAAAAAAAAAGATAAAAACTAACTCTGCTAACAAATGAAAGGTCTAAATCAAGTCTGAATAATTATTAATATAGCAGTTTTTAGATTTTCTTTTTTGTTTACACTTTATCTACTTGCACCTCTTCCAAAGTCTCTCCTGAAGCTAAACCATAATGATTTTTGTTGTCTCAAATCAGCTTTCGACTAGGGAAAAAACCAGCCAGTGGGATGAAAACACACTGGAAGTTTTTATCGAGGAATATAATTAGCAAAGTAACGTGACAGTGTCACGTAGCATGCTAAGGCAAAAATTATGTAGCCAATAAAGGTCTATCTTATACTATTAATATTTACAGTTGGAAGCAGGAGATGGCTGCAATCAAAGTGCTGCTCCCAGCAAAGGCTCGCTGCAGACTCGATACCTTGCTGTCTGACAGTGTGAAACAGTCACAGCGCTCCTTACTTCATCACCACTTGACAGCATCCTATTAATGCTAGGTAGCAACACATGGCTGGTTTGCAGGAGCTCAGCACCAAGAATGGAGAAGAATTTCATGGAACAGTTTTGAGATCGTTGCCTTTGCTTATTAGCAGAGAAGCAGAGATGGAAAGTGTCTAGCAGTTACAAAATTGGGCAGGAGTTGTAGCAGCCTGTGCTATGCCATACACAGCTGACCTACCTGTTTGTTGTGCATCCCTGGACAGAGCAGTTTCTCCTTCCCACAGAAAGTGGAGAGAGGCAGGGCTCTCAATTTCAGCAAGAGAACCAGGACCTGGGGGAAGAGGACCAGAGCCTGCTACCCTTGGTCACAGGAGGAGGCTGCACCCTTTGTGATGCTGGGCTTTGATGGGTCCTTGGGGCTGCTCTCAAAGACCTGATTACAGAAATAAAAGAACACCTACCACTAACATCACTGATTAAGAAAGAGATCTCTGGCCTCAACTGTCGTGTGCTGAAAAGTGGAGTTTTGAGCAACTCCACAGTGTGCACAGCTCAGGTTGTGCAAATCCATTGCAGTTAATTGAGACTGATAATTCCTAAAACAGGCAAATCATGTCTGGTGAAAACAATGTGCAAGGAAACACGTTAGTGAGGAGAAACAACAAGCAGGTATTCACTCAGACAGTACTTCCACATGGTAAATACCTCAGCAAAATCTCTCTTGCTTTTTTTTTTTTTTTCCCTGTACAGAAGAGATTGGAATCTAGAATGACAGATAAAACATACATGGAAAAATCAGAAAAGCAGAGTTTCTACAGTAGGAATGGTTTAGTTGCTTCCTTGACTTAGCTGTTGATAGCCTACATTACCCTTCCCTGCCCCATTCTCTTCTCCAAATGCTGTCATTACCATCAGCACCATCTTGAGTGTCACAACATCATCCTGCACATGCTGGTCTGACTAACACCTGTGCAATCAATNAACATACATGGAAAAATCAGAAAAGCAGAGGTTCTACAGTAGGAATGGTTTAGTTGCTTCCTTGACTTAGCTGTTGATAGCCTACATTACCCTTCCCTGCCCCATTCTCTTCTCCAAATGCTGTCATTACCATCAGCACCATCTTGAGTGTCACAACATCATCCTGCACATGCTGACCAACACCTGTGCAATCAACGAAGAAAACAGTTTTGAAATCCATTCTTCTTTCTTATAATTTTAACTATTTCACTCTTTCTACTGAACCTCTCTCCATCTCTTTTCCTTGGAAACTGTCCTGTCCTCATCTTCAGCACTGTAGCATCTTTTCTTACTCTTCTCCTGTTTGGGGGTTTAACCTCCTGACCCCCTCACACCCACTCTCCCATGACAGCAGACTTCCTCAAAAGGCCTGTGTGTTCTTCCAAATCCCTCTTCATGTGCCACTTCTATAGTGGCAGCTACAGGGATGCAGGAAACTCAACCTGGCCACATGCAGGGAAAAACAGAAAGCCAGCGTTTTCAGTGATAGTCTTGAGTTTAAATATCTCCCATTTCTTCCTGCAAGATGCTTGCCTGATGAGGCTTTCATCCACCACCAAGATGTACTCACACAGAATCTGCTGTCTCAAAGCTGCAAAGCAGTTATCCCCTGTGAAGAAACACCACCTGATACACTGTGCTGGCAGCCACACACAAAAATAATTCTGTATGATGCCCCAAAGCATTTCCCAAACTGGAAAAGGATGTTGCACCCCAGAGACTGACACCTTTACTAAAACATTTGTCTAGTCTGAGATATAGCAGCTATGGGACAAACTCCTCCTCAGCATGGTTTGCCTGGATTTGCACCAGCTATAGATTTTTCCCTCTTATCCTTTCAGATTGCAGCAGATGGTGAAGTTCCTACACCAGAGGCTGTCGATAGAATTTTAAAAGGCATCTCATAACAACACATTGGAGCTGCACATTTAATCTGTGCTGCACCACTCAGATGATCTTAAAAAGAGCTGGAACACTTACAAAATTAGCACTGGCAGTTGCTGCAGAAGCACTATCAAGGAGCCTTCTCAAAGCCCACAGCTTAATGAGAGCTGCCCTCCCAAACTGCCACCCAAATCACTTCTCTCTGTGCAACCAACACTCTGCTGCCTAAAAGGCATTCAACAGTCTGTGAGATACTGATCCAGCAAAACATCTGATGCAAATTTTAAGGGGCTGCCTATGTACTTTTGGCTCTTTTGGGTGCATGACTGAGCTCATGCACAGTATGGTGGCCAAAACCAGGACTATTGCTCCTTCCGCCTAAGACAGATCATCCCAGACGTACTAAACTCCTCTGTTTCCATGTCTGGACTGCTGGAATTAAACAGTTAATACAAACCAGATATCAATACTAAAAGTAGTTAAAGAAATTACAGTTACTTTAGGTAGCCTGTTCTTTAAAGGTTAATTCCTAAAAGTGAGCCTTCCTAGCTGGAAAAGCTTCCTGGCCAAAAGGCTAACACTGCCAATAGAAAGCCACCTAAGCCATGTCTTGCTGCATGTACCAGCGCTGAGGAGGGGGCAAATTGTTCTGATTTAAACATAGCACTGTTTAAAGTGATCTGGGAATGGTCCTGCAGCCCAGTGTGGGGAGGAGGAGGTCTGGGTAAGCTGGTCTGACTGGGAGATCAGGACTAATGTGAACAACACTCTTGTTTCACTGAAGTCTGCTTTACAGTTTAGTTGCAACGCTTCAGAGAGCGCCGTCTCCAATCTCCAATTCCTTGCTCTGCTATAATTAGAACAAACCTCCTCATTAACTTCTGTAGTGTCACAACAGTGCAACTTCACGTGCCAGGAGGGAGGCTGTCAGAATTTCTTAATGAGGTGCTTTCTCTGCAATCCCAGCTAAATCCTAGACTTCAATCATCTCCATCTTCTTCATTTTCTCACAGACTGCCACAGACATAATTCTTCCTTCATAGTAAAGATTTCATTTTTCTGATCTATAACTGGTCAAGCCAGATGACCAATTTATCATTATAGCAACTAACATAAATTCTCTCTATGCTTTTTTCCTTGATTTCAAGAACTGTCAGAAAACTGAAAGTCGACATTTTTCAGGAAGGAATCAATTAAAACTGTCAGGTGTCAACTAAGACAAACTATTCAAACTACATTATATAAAAACATATACTATAAAGAGGTTGTAGTGAACATAATTTCTTCAGAGACGTTTCAAGAAAATATTCAGACAATAACACCCACAAGAAAACAAAAAAGGAATCTAAAAGATTACTTAAAATCTTTCTTCTTCAAGATGAACTGCCTAAATACTGTAGATATTCTGTACACATCAGAATTAGTCACCTAAGTTTTTTCTTCAGCAATGTCCACAGGGGCAGGTACAGGACTCAGAGTCTCACTCAGGCCCTGCAGGCAGTGGGATTGTATTTCCCTGCAGCTATCAGGAAAATAACTCAGAGGCTGATGGCAGAAACAGCAAATGCAATGCTGGAAATTTAAGATGATCTACAGCTCTTGAGATATTGAGATTCAGAGATATTTTCAGAGGGCTACAGAGGGAGGCAAGGGACAACAGGATAGCCTCCTCCCAGTGACCATGGGGCCAGCAGGAGAAGTTCCTAAGATGCAGAGAAAAAAGCAGTGATGCTGCCTGGGGGTGTTGCCCCGCATACAGAAGGCACCAGAGCCAGTTTGTGGCACCTCCGTGCCCCCTGACCTGGAGCTCTGGGCTGGCTGACTGCAAGGGCAAGCAGCCACACCTCCAGGCCACTGCTCAAGGCTCCACAGCTGAATCCAGTCCTATAAACTTTCCTTTTTCTTACTCATAAAGGATGCAGAACTAGAGAAAAGCCCTGCAGCAGTCTTCCTAGGTCTGTTTTAAACTCTTGCCTTCTGCTTCTCAATCTGAGAGAATTAAAACACTTTTCTTGCCAGCTAATACTGAAACTTGTCAGGCATCAGGTGTACAGTACAGCAAATACTGCACCTTTCAGGAATCACTCCAGGGGACAAGAGGAATGTCTGTACAATGCAACTGCCACTTTTGAAGCCCACAAGATGAACTGAAGAGTTCTGAGGTGTGCAGAAGGAAAAGGCTTGTGTGGTCTCACTGATGACAAGCAGTGGAAAATCAGCCAAAGTGCAGTAAGTGCTGCTTCCTTTGTTGCCACAAGTACCAAAGCAGCAAAGAGTAAACTATTCAAGGACCTGAAAAATAACTGTTTATAGATACATTCAAAGATCAGTGCCCATATGGACAATAGCATAAAGCAGGAAACCAGGTTAAACCATTAAAGGATAAAGCAGTTAAAGAAAATAGGTGATGTTTATAACATCTTAGAAATAGTTTGCCTTTTCCAGTGGCCTGTGCAGTGTTTGGCTTGACATGAATCTGTGCTCCTTAAATGAGTCCCAGATGATGATTATCATTATTTTTACTACTACTACTACTACTAGTACTCAACAGCCCAACAGCTCTTGGAACATGGTGGCTGGTGTTTAGCACAAACAGAGCAGCTACATTTTGCAGGTGATGTGAGGGAGAGCAATAGGCCACAGTTTGCTAAGGTAAAAAAAGAAAATTACAGAAAAAGGGACTTCCTGTGCCTTCATTTAATGTACTTTTATTAGAACAAAGTCAATCTATAGATTTATGGCCAGTTTATTGCTGTTGAAAATAAACTGTAGCCTCACAGGCTGGGGTTATCAATGCATCTCATGATAACAGATTTGTGTGTGCCTGACTGGATTTCTCCTTGAATTACACAAGTTCTTATTTGAATTCAGCCTGTAAGAGAAAAAAGTTCCAATAAGATGGCTGTAAATCCTCTATGAAAGGAACTCAGCATATCTATGGGCCTTTTAATCAAGTAAATGGCTTTTCTCTGGCTGCTCACTGTTATCCCTATATGCCCCCAACCCTTTCAAAGCAATTCTGCCATGGATTAGGACTACTCAAGCCAGTCGTTACCACAGCAAATGGTTGTGATTTGGAGGCAGTAAACCTGGGCAGCAGGGATCAGATGTTCTTACCAGGAACGAGCTGATAACCTTGTGAGTGGTGTCAGGACTCAGGATCTGAGACTTCCCCAGCAAAGCTCCAGTGCACACGAGCAGCTGCAGAAATCCCCAAGCCCTGCACGTGGCAGGGAAGGGAAGTCTCCGGGGTTTGTCAGTCCCTGTGTTTTAAAGCCTGCCTTGATGTCTCTGTCTGGAGATGCATCCAGAACCAGGCACATTGTGAGGGATGCTGAACTGAAGGTGGGTGAATCCCTCGTGCCCAGGCACAGAGGCAGGCAGCTCCTGCCTCCAGAGCCCAGGTGTGTCACAGCTGCCACACCCCACGACACCTCCAGAGAACAGCTCCCCACGCAGCAGCACCCAAGGAAGCACTCACTGCCTCTCTCACACCTGCTGCCATTTCTCTGCCAGCACCACAGACAGGCTCTCTCTCCTGGTGTGGCTCAGCCCTGGTGGCCACAAGGCAGGATCAGCTCAGCTCAGCCCTGCTGATGTGACACACCCAGGAGGAGCAGGCCCTGTGCTCTTGGCTGGGCTCCCTCGTGCTGCTCCACTTGCCTTTGACACTTGGCACACGTGGAAATGTTCATTACAGCAAATCCCTAATGTCCCCTCTTATAAAATAACCATTTGGGAGTCAGCTTGCTTGAAGGCAAGCAAACATACACTGGGTTGATAGATGCCTCTGAGCTCTGACTTCTGAACTGGGCCCTTCTTATTTAAAAAGTGGATCAAGGAACTGAAGCAGAACAATAAATCTATTTCCATAACCAAATGAAAAGCAAAAACCACAGCTATAATGAAATGTCACTCTATCCAATTATTTATTTCATGCAATCTAAATATTCTAAATTATTTAAATAATTAAAATAACCCTAGAAAAAAATCAATTTTTATGTGAAACTACTAGTGAAAATTCAAAAGACTTGATTTTAGAAAAAGACAAAGATTTTTTACCTGAATTTTCTCCTGTCTTTGCAGATGAAGCAAATGAAAACTAAATTCAACCACATTTTTTCTTTCCTTTTTTAAAATTTTGCCATAATAAATTTATCTTGCCCCAGCTGACATCCAAAGGTATGTAAATAGAACATCCTAAAAAAAAAAACTTAGTGAGACACAGAAAGGCTTTCCAATGGTAGCAAACCTCATTTTGTTGGTATCATCTTGCCATCAGCATCCATTACCACCAAGGATGCAGCTTTTACTGCCAGCTCCTCTATATTAGGGGCTTTTAAAACTGTTCTGTCACCAACTACTTTCTAAACAGGCTCATAAGATAATTCAGGTTGGAAGGGCCCTCAGGAGGCCTTTCAGTCCAGCCTCAAACTGTAATGAGAATCTCTAAGGTATTTCCCAGCCAGTTAATTAACCTTCCTTCATTTATCTTGCATATATTTAGTTATTCATAAGCAGTGCTGAAGTTACATTCAGAAATAGCTGTGATCACCATGTGTTATTTTTTAGTAAGAATTCTTCCTGACAGACAATCACAATGTATGGGGGAGGGGGTATTGCACAGGCTTCCCTAATAACAAAGGTTTTCAGCAAAAAACTTCAGGAACTTGTTTCTCTTCATAAGCTTACAGGTGTCCTGTGGTGATTTTTTTGTGCCAAGACAAAATGAAGTTTGTCTTGCTCTGTCCATTCCTTTCAAGAGCTTTCCTCTTCTGCTTTTGAAGCTCTAGGCCAAAGAACACCTCTTGCAGGGTGATCTGTAACAGCCTTGTGACAAACACACCAAAAAACTGCATATTGCCATCTCCCAGGCACTCAGCTCAGCAGCCAGGGCTTCACCAGTTAACGTGGGCAAGGGAATGCTGATATGAAGCTGGAAACTGATATTAGAGTGTGGTGGTCTAGCCCCTTAGGATGCCCCAGGCCCACAGCCAGGGGATCTGAGACATGGGTGGAGCACTGAGATGAGCAGTTACACACAAGAGCAGCCCCAGGGCACTGTGAAACATCCCAGAGGTTCACAGCTCAAACTCATCCATGGTGGAAGCACCAGCAAGGACTTGCCTGAAGCACTGATATGGGACCTTTAATTTCAAGCTGCATTTTTAGTGACCACTCCCTTCTATTAGGCAAAGTACACAGTATGGTCAGCTACAGAAAACCTCTTTTCCACTCTTTCAGCAGCACTAATGTTACTAAAAATGCTGCTCAACCCTTTTATTTTTGGAATCACTGGTTACAATTTTTTCAGTCTATCATCATCACTGAATATGCAGTGAACAGACTCTGAGATGACAGGGGACAGAGCTTTTCAGATATTTTTTCCCAGATCAGCCAGCTGATTTTCCAAATTAATTTAACAATTCAGCCATTAATTACTAAAGAAGCAGTTGATTTTGATGGGACCAGACTGCAGAGCCTTCTGGCAACTCTTGTTACCAGTTCAGTGCAACTGCTAAGGGGGTACCTCATATTGGAAACTTTGGCAGGGAGCTGTGGGGTGTTAAACCAGGGGCAAGCACTGGAACATCAGGGGCTTTTGATCAATAGAATTCACCTTAAAAGATGAAGTAAAGGCTTTTTTTTCATATTTAAAAATTAGAAGCAACATAGACATAGAAATAAAGTTAGCTTATGTATCTGATTATGGTAAACCCCCAGCTCTCCAGATATTAATCACTGGGGTAACTTCTTTTACATATTGGCTCAGGATGGGTAAGGTTTCTCTAAGTAACTATTGCAAAATTTTTTAAAATCCCTGTTGTGATGGTTTTAATTTGAGAATGACATTTAGATGTGTGACTCCATTTTAGCAAGTTACAAGCTTTTTCTTCACCCCAATTCTTTGCAAAAAGTTCTTCTTTAGGAAATCAAATTAATTTGAAGGTTATCATAAATTAAAAGATACAGAGAGGCATGCTTGCAACAGGAATGGAAAACTAGAGACTGAATTCAGAAATTTCATATATCAGAGGCAAGGCTATACCATCCATTTGCCTGTGGTAGTGAATTTCTCTTGCAAATGGCCTATTCAACCCTAGGATCAGAGTTAACCTGGACTATCTTAGTCCTTATTTTCCCAGAGCAGGCAATGAAAATAAAAGAGAGCTTCTGAGAACAAAAGTACCATTAAAAATTTGCTGCCTCTCTGAGACAAGAGGAACAAGGGTCATATAGTCCAGCAGAGTACAGAGCAAAACTGGGATCTCAAATATGTCTGTAACACCATCCAAAGATGAAATAACCTTCCCAATCCAATCCAATTTAATAGACCAACATGCTTCATGCCACCTTGTTTTAGAGTAGTAGTCATTTGATCTGACACCTACCTTATATTATTTCTATTGGGAAAAATGTATTTAAAATCACAGGGACCATATATTTAGCTATCAAGGACAGAGGAAAATATCCTAGTCGATCATTTATCCCCTGGAGAGAACCCCTGAGCCAAAGTTGCTTTTACTATTATAGCAGGACCTTTTACATCAGTGTGGAATTGGAGAGAGGAAGAAAGAGGCAGGATTGTTTTAACATTTTCCCTCTGGCATTGTTGCTCTCTGGCAAAGGCAGGAGTCCAGGGCACTTCCAGCGCACCCATCCCTGAGTGCAAAACCATCCTCCTGCTCTGGACTGGGATTGCCCTTCCTTGGAAATGACGAGTAAGCAGGGCACTGAAATATCCTGCAACATGGAGTATCTAACTGGGAAACAGGCTCTGACCTGCTGCTTTCTGTTTCTAAACATTTGGGGATTTGAAAGTTCAGCCTCAAGCGCGCATTCGTCTCGGGCAGTTCAGCTGTCACTTGTAATACAAATCAAAAGGTGATGGATGGCAGAATCTGCCCAGAAGTTCAATTCCTGCTTGGGTCATTCTGTCCATAGTGACCACTTTTCCACACTAACCACATCACTTCATTGTTCTCCTCACCATAAGCATTTTTTACATGTGAAAGTGCATACATAGATGTGTACAAAACGTTCATCTACCAACTATAAAATTTCTTTGGTCTGAAGCTTTCCAGCTGACAGATTGGTTTATGTGCACTCTGCCTTCTGACATTATTCCATTTCCCACTGCCACATGAAAACTGAAAATAAACCAAAAAATCAGAGCATCCTTACATTCATCCTGTACTGTACTGCTTATGTTTCTGTGGATGAACTTATGAAGTCTGTATATGGAAGAGGTGCATGAATATTTTAAAACTTGTGAAAATATACTGATTATGCACTATTGTACAGCCTCTATATGCTTATTTCATGCAAACGTGCTGGTAGAAAAGTTTACTGGTAGGAATGTCTGTAGAAATACTACATTTCACAATATTTAATGTAAGTGAAATTTCTATATATGTAAGTTTATATATATATACACACACACATATAAATATTCATATAAATTTCACTCCTCCAGCAAGAAATGTAACTCAATATATGTTCAAATTAGCTCACAGGAATAATAGAAATAGTGAATTTTTAGGAAATATGAAGGAAATATAGGAATATAGGAAATATAATAATATAGGAAATTTCTAGGAATAATGAATTTTTATTGAAGTGGTTAAATAATTGCTGAATTACTCCTGCAGCCCACAGACATATTAACTTGCAGGTTATTTTCAAGGTAAGGAAGCTGTCAAAAGAAATGGGTCCTTACAGGAAATTCATCTGCCTTGAACACTAAACATCCAGTCACATTCTGAAGAGTGCAAAGGACAAAATGGAGGGGTTAATGTAGTTCCCTGCAATAAGTGGTGCCTCAGCGGTAACTCACCGATGGCAAGCCCTGCTCATACAACGGTTTCTGTTTTCCTTCTGGGCTAGCCCAGGAGTGTCTCGGTCTCCTCTTGGTGGCAATGACATTGCAATGATTTCCATCCCTGCAGCTGGCAGCTGACCTGCTCTCGAGCGTGTTCACGGCCATCGGCTCGGTGACGCTGGCCCTGCTGGTGGTGCTGTCCCTGGCCATGGTGGTCTCCGCCGTCACCGCCAGCAAACGCGCCACGCAGGGCACCTACAGCCCCAGCCGCCAGGAGAAGGAGGGCTCCCGGGTGGAGATGTGGAACATGGTGCAGCCACCACCCATGGAAAGGCTGATCTAGGAGAAAGCAAAGCCACTCCTCCATCCTCAGACATGGCTGAAAGGGGACACTGTACATATGTTAGATATCATTTTCGTCCTGATAAATATTGCAATGACTTTCTCACTGCTTTCCTTTTGAGTTCAATAGTGAACCAATGACATTTATCATTGCTTTGGACCAGCCCATCCAAGGACAATTTTTATTTGCACTGGAAACTCCAGCCTTGATAATCAGCAGTAGGCGTTACGGACAGTCATGGCTCCTGGGATAAATGTAGCTGCCTGTCCTGAACACCACACGGATAACAGCCTCTCCTCTGCACTCTCCTCTGGCTGCCTAGCAATCACTGCTGCAGAAGGTGATGCAGACAAATCAACTAAGCCTGTACAATAAAGACATTGTAATTCTCTTTTCAAAGGGTTTAGTACTAGAGCTGTGTCTCAGTGTATCTTCTTTTATCGGTTAATCAGGGATTAAAAGGAAACTGTGTGAAAACTCTCCAAAATAAATGCTTCAAATTTGTTTTTCTTCCTTCTGGTTCTTTTATTTTACTTGCTGCTCCTCCACCTTCTACTAAAATGAAGGTGAAATGAATTTCAGTTTCCACAAAAGCACATCTTTCTCTTAGGATAAAAGACTGTGGTTTAAAAGACCCATATGCCAGTGGCCATAACCTGACCTGTTAGGAGACATGAAATCTAAATATCCTAAACAAATTATGTGCATCCACACTACTGCCTTTTTGCTATTACAATATTACCCAATGGTTCCTTTTAGAAAATTATTGCTTCACACATTGCAAACATACATTGGCTGCCAAAAAGCATGCTCAGAAATGTTTCCTGAAGCTCATGGAAAATACCAGGGAAGAGGCAGAAGTGGCCTACAAGTAGAACATTGGCTTGAAAATAATTAGGACAAACTTGGTGCTTCTCCTGGAGGTCAGACTTCTCATAAGATCATGGGCAAATAAATGTTTATGCCTCAATTTTCCTCTTTTAAAACAGAAATAATCCTATTTAACTACCTCATAAACCTCAGCAGCAAAAGGGTTGCTTTGTGGAAAAATAAACAAATGCATGAAATGCAATGGAGAAGCTTGGGAGAAATCTTGTAATGAAACAGACAATCATATAGATGTAATAAAAATCACATTGACATGTAATGCAATTAAACAAACATTTGATACAAAGAAATCTTGTAATGAAATTTGAAAATGTGTCTTAACAGTTGGACTCAGTGATCTTAAAGGTATTTTCCAGCCTTAACAAATGTATGATTCTATGTGCCAAAAATGCTCCCGGTCAAAGGGGTTTTTGGAAAGTAGAGGCAATATTTAACTGTAACTCATGCAGTCAATTTTCATATGTAGTCAAGTAATTAAATCACAAACATTTCTCCCACGCAGAATGAACCCACAGTAAGGAGGCAACAAAGTGGAAAGTCCATGAAGGTATTTCTTTCTGCACTTCAGCTCACATGTGCCCACAGTGGTGAAACATCCCAGAAAAACACATCGACCCCCAGATGATTATTCCAGGAGTTGCATAACAGAGTACACACACTCAATATCCTAGAGTTTAACTCATCTTTTCAATTAATGATCAATTCATAATTCAGTTTGGATGACCCCTTAAGGGATTACTGAAGATCAATGCCACTCACATATATTTTTGTATGAGATGATTAGCAGTAACTATCATAGTAAGCACATTCAGGACTTTTTGCAGTCCTCATCAATATCTTTCAAAACAAGGCACTACAGAAAAAGTGAGTGGATAGTTGGATTCAAGCTGAGTTAGAAGAGCAGAATGTAGTCACAGCAAAAAGGCATGACAGATTTTATTCCAGCCAAATTTACAGCTTTACTACTGAAGCTTATTATTCTGAATGCAATTGCTGTTGTACAGCTGCAGTCTAAATTCAGAGAGCTCAAAAGACAACTGAGGAAAGAGTGGAAAAAGAAGTTACTAAAATTATGGTAAGAGAGCAGAAATTGTTTTCTCTGGATCTTTTCAGATCATGGCTTTATGTAATTACAGATGTGTAGCCTTTAATTGAAACTTGCTTTAGCCCAGCTTTTGCCCCATGAGACACTGTTGAGGCATAATAAAGCACATTGTAAAGTTTGTTAGGTGTGATCATTTCTAGAAAGATACATAAACACTGCAGGGAGGGGGGAAGGAAGCAACTGAGACAGCAGAGAACAACAGCATGTGAAGATGAGACACCCCAAGTGAAGCAGAAGTTTTTTGTGTGGATTCTTACCTGTGGGTTTTGCCTCGCTCACAAAAAAGCTGCGAGAGACCAAAGACAAACCATGGCAAGAAAGTGGCCAAGTGGGCAAAGACATGGGAGGCTGTGATGACAAGGGGCAAGCAGTAAGTGAGTGATGAAGAGAAGGATGGGAAAAGCTTGGTGACAGCAAACTTTGAACACCAGGGCAAATCTGGAAGAATGAATTAGGCCCAAGCAGCAGAAGCTGCACTGGACTAACAAAGTGGATGCAAAGAAGATGCTTCCACACACCTGCTTTACGCTCTTGATTTTCTGGTCAATGAGCTCATCTGAGATAATTGATAGAGATCTCAGGGAATAGCAGAGGTAAAGAAAAAGAGAAATTAGGTCATATCAGAAATAGCAGTAGAATGGTTATAATAAAGATCTAACTTTGAACTCTGCCTCTATTTGAGCTGGAGGTTGAACTAGATGACATCAGCAGGTCCCTTCCAGGCTTAATTATCACCTTATCTAAAGAAAAATGACAAAAGGGAGAAAGCAGCTGAAGATGGAGGCAGTTTGCAAGGAGAACTATCTTGAAGGAAAGCACAAGGAAAGACAGAACAAGAATAAGAAAGTAGCTGAAGAGTAAATCTGCTCTTCTCTGTGGTTTGACTTTCTGGATGAAATTTGGGAGACAGGTGAAAAACAATCTGTAGAGATGTCATAAAATATTCCAGAAAGTGTTGCCACAGAGAGAATCTTTAGGGCTGAGCAAGATACCCAGGAGCGTGTACAGAGGAAGGAAGAGGCAGAGAAGATGAAAGCCTGAAGACTTTTCATACAGACCAAAGAGAGTTCAGGAGGAATATGCTCCTAGAGAATTAAAAAGACACCCATAAAAGCACAACAAAGAGAAAAATCTCACAGTGAAATACGAATGTGGTTTGTAGAAAGTAAGTCAAGGAGACAGAAGGCAGGGGAAAAACCTTTAAACTAAGATTAGAGTAAGTTGTGATTGCTGTCAGCCTCGGTGGAGAGGAAGTGATAAAAGTAAGATGGTGAAAATTCACAGAAAAATGAGAGAAGAAAAGGAAATGAAAGTAAATGGCACTTGAGGGAGGTGGAGGCAAAAGCTGGATCGCAGCAAGGGTGAAGATGGACTTTCACAGCAGCGAGGCCAAAGGAAACAGTGGGAGGATGACGGTGAGTCAGGAATGAGAATTACCTATTGAAACAGGTCTGTGTAGGCTAACTCACAGGGAGCATGTTTTATTTCAAACAGGGATTAAAATGTGAAACATTCAAAACTCTATGTAAGCAGCAAACAAAAAAAAAGGCCCAGAAGGCAACAAATGTCATTTCCAAACACACTTCCTCAAAATCTAAATTAGTGAAGCAACATCCAAAGGCAGCAGGAAGGATGCTGCAGCTGGAAATGCTCAATGGCAGCCTGGAAAAGCACAAAAAGTCCCAAAGCTGTCATTTCATGAACATGCTATAGCGACCATAATATGCACAGTTAGGAAGACTGACCCTTCTGGGCTATGTCTTAACCAGGAACAACATCTAACCAGGGAACAACATGCTTCCTCTCTTAACCAGGGAACAACATGTCTTAACCAGGGAACAACATCTAAAACAAAAGAGAATAGATTTTAAAGAGTGTTTAATAACTTCCTGATGAAATTTAACACACAGATTAAGACAGAGATAGCAGATGCCAAGGTATTTTCTGCTTCTCAGCCCAGGGGCTTAATAGAATGTATAGAAGCACAGACATTCAGGGAGGAGCAATAACATCTAGGAGTTGAGAAGAGCATGTGTGCTGCTATAAAGAAAAAATACTGAAATTGGCTTCTGGTTCCCAAAGAGGTAACCTCTACTACTGTGGTGGGATCTCCACATAAAAGACTTAAAATATTTCAAAATTCCATTTGCTTAATCTCTCTCACTATTTGACTCAAAAGCTTGAAGTATAATATATTATTCATGACCACTTGCAACCTATCCCTTAAAGAAAAAAAAAAAATGCTCAATATACTCCCAAGCCTTACATATTTAACCTTCTCTTCATGTCAAATAGCCTTCTACAAAGAAAGAGAGGGTGCTAGGCTAGAACATGGTCTGCCCTGCACCAAATCCCTCCAAAAATACTCAGAGGCAGGGGAAGGATGAAGCAACTTACCTCCCTTCCATGGTCCATTCCCTTTTCCTTGGAAAAAGGTGGCATCCAACCTGTGAAACAGTGAGCATTACCTTGCATTATGTGCCTTCTCTGTTCTATGTAACATTAACTGTTCCCTTCTCTAGATGTACATAATATGTTCATAGTTTAGATGCTGTATTCATATTACTGTTTTGCTCTGTACAGGATCAAAATGACCAATAAATAAGGATTATATCAATTATTTCTGCTTTATGGGATTCTTTCATCATGCAGTTACAAAGGAAATGATTCCCAGATCAGAATGATACAGTTTAAAAAGTCAGTTTAAGAAGTCTTGCCATTAGAAATCAAGGGATCAAGAAACATTTTCCATACTTGGGAATGAGGTGAGCAGTGGGAGCTGCCAGCCTCAGCACTGCAATCTGCACCATCCTCTGCTGCAGCCACACCAGCCCACTGCCCTGGACCATCAAAAGGACGTGTTTGTGCCAGGTCCCAAGGTGGAACAAATCAATACAGCCCCACAGATGCTAATTTATACAGGCTGAGAAGCACATGCTCTGGTTTTCAAATTACTGTTGTCTTCCCAGCACTGTGGATGAGCACAGGCAGAAAAGAGGCAGAGCTGTAAGGATTTTCTTCACTTAATGTAAGTCCCATTTTCTGCTCTCCTCAAAAGCCTGTTATTTTTCAATAAAGCTCAATGATCTCAGAAGCCAGGAGTCCTATTGCCTCTAAAGCATCAGCATCCTGACAGGATGTCCTGGGAGCAGTTCAGCTCCTCTGCAGCCTGGCTGCAGAACAGACCACCTCCAGCTAAGACAAAATTCCTTCCCTTTAAGCAGTGCCCAGCCCTGCCCCAATGGCCTGGGAGCAGCTGACTTCCCAAACAGCAGAAACTGAGGAAGCAGCACCTAAAGAAACCATTCCCAATAGTGAAAATATGCCTTTGAGGCCATGGGCCAACTCTGCCTCTCACTTCTGGTCCCTTCCATACTCTGCACACTCTCTTTCCCAGCTGAGGCTGGCCATTCCCACACCCCTGTCCTCTGATCCTCTTGGAAGAGGCATCTGTGCTCACCCCATCCCTCTAAAGGCCTGTCATGAAGGCAAAGAGGTTGCTAAAAATTCTCTTGGCAGCAACAGCTCATTTTGCAAAAATGATATACTCAGGAGAGAAGGTGAATGTGAACTTCTGTGAGAAATTATTTTCTCAGCATGGTGGCATGTAACCAACCAAACTCAAGCAGCAGCATCCTGTGCTGCAGCCAGAGCAGCCACTGTGCACCCAGGGCAGGGCACCTCGAGCACTGCCAGATAATCACAGGGTACTTTGGTGAATCCAAATCCATTGAGGTATTACTCTTATCTCCTCCTTTGATAAGTGTGTGTCAGCCACTATTTCCATGTCACATATTCCCCATGAGGAGCTTTATGCCAGGGGCTATGTTATGCATCATTAGGTGTTTTTTAAAAATAATTTTCCAATCCTTTTGTTTTTCGGACATCTAAATAAAAGTTTGTGTATTCTTCAAAAGCACAAGTTAAAGCAGGAGAATCCAATTGTGCCGAAGGGATTTCTGGGTTAGAGTATTTCACTGCCTAGATCAATAGCATCTCTTCAGCCCCAACAGCTCCAAAACCATGAAACTCACATTTGCCAATATTTTAGTAACTGAATGTTGTTAAGACCTCGCTCTCCGAAGATGATCATGATCTGACCTTGTGGGGTTTAAATAGAAAACACTGCTCTTCTGTGCTCTCTGGAAGAGGAACACCACCACCACCACCATGGATTTGTTCACTATGCCTTGAGGAAGAACAAAAATTCTTACTCATTTCAACAAGATAGAATTATCCTTCTATTGAGTACAACTGAGTGATCTGAAACTTTCAGAGTACATTTCACAGACTTACATACGTCACGCTACTTTCCAGCTGCAGTTGCCCATTCTCAGGTGGGGAATGCTCTCCCTTCCCACACCTCCAAAATACACCTTCTGGTCCTGGAGGACGTGAGGAAGCATCTGGCCTATCCAGGTTTCTGGCCAGTGATTAGCTAAGCCACAATTTTTTGTTATTGTCTACATCTGGCTAGTGATTATTGTTCCCACAGATGCTAACTAATCATTAACTTCATATAATTTACAGTATTAAATAAAATAGTTGACACACTTTTTAAATGTCCATAATAAATACAGTCCCACAGCAGAAATCTTGTCTCCAGCCAAGAGACAGCAAAGTCTTTTTCCCAGCCCCAAACGTCTGTACTATGTTTTATTTAACATGAGCCCCAAGTCTCACTGCAGGACAAACCTTACATGTGTAATGTCACATAACATCAGGAATCACGGATCAGAGGATTTTGGCCAAGTTCCTTTTCCTGTGCTATTCAATCACCTCTCAGCTAAAGAAAACTGACACCTCTGAAAACAATTCAAAAAAAGAGCATCAGATTAGGCATTGTAACTCAATGAAGTTGAGCAGCGAATAGCTGACACCACTAGAATTTTGCCTATTGCAAGATGTCACAGTTGAATGAATGGATGGGGCTTTCATGCCCCACTGAAGCATGCACAGCCTTCAAACTACTGGCATGTGTCAAGATGCTGCAAAACCTAACATTTATAAAAGATACATCTGGTGTGCATTTATTGGGAGCAGAGTGAGGTCTTGTTTAAATTGCACACATGAATTTGATGTGGAGAGCGGGCGGTATCCCAAGCCTCACAGTAAAAGCATGTTTTTAACCTAAACTCCTCCATCTATAATGCAAGCTATGAGGTGTGAAGACCTCTTGCACAGTGAAAAGCCAGAGCATAAATTATGAATCAAGGCACAGGTGAAGTACTGAAGGCCAGGCAGAGGTCTCAATTCAGTCATGATTTTTCTGAGTTTACATTCTTTCAAATTATAATTATTGGATAAAAATATATTGGGAGATTTTATATTGCAACCAATTTGAGCAACTTTGCTGTTTTTTGACTTGAAGGAAGCAATTCCTTCCCCAGCAATCCATCTAACGTTGTCAAGCACCACGGAGACAGGCATGTCCAAATCATGGCTTTAAATCATCTGTTTTGATCAGAGAAAAGCCACACAGGCCTTCATCTGGTTCCATGCTCCTCATGGCACCATTTGAAGCATGCCATTCTCCTCAGCTCAATATTGTGTGTGACCTTTCAGTTCCACCTGTAGTTCCAGCAAAAGCGCAATTTCCACTGGCACGCACCGCAATAACCAGCGCTGACAAAAATGTGTGTTTCCAATTTAAACCCACTCAGTGTCACTTGGCACCTGCACTAACCCTTCTTGGCAGCAGAGATTCGGCAGGAGCAGCAGCAGGGGAGGAGTGGGAGGGAAGGGCTGTGCAGGGCCACCCTAAGGCAATGTGGCCGTGCTGGCTGTGTCCCTTGTCACCTGTGCCAGCAGCCCCTGCACTGCTGCGTGCTGGCAGTGCCCAGGCAGTCAGGGCATGGGAAAGCCTCGGGTTACAGAGCTGCTTGCTGGCCCACAAAACAAACAACTGAGTGTCTCCCACGCAGCTGGCACACAGATAACAGGAGTTCTGGTGTTACCCCCAGGTAACTGCACAATTGCTAGGCAGATCAGGGAAGTGTAAGACTTCAGGGGAGACGTGATGAGTGTTTCCACATATTTTTTGCTCGAAGCACAGAACAGTTTAAACAAATAAATGCAGCCTTAACTGCTTCTGATCCTTCCTGAGCAAGCAGGGAGAGGATGCCCATATAACAAGCTGTGGGCATCCAGTGAGACAGGGCACCCACCCTGCCTGTACCACAGCCACTTCAGGACCAGCCAGAAGCCCAGGCTTATTTTGGAGGAAAAAGCATCAGGCTTTCCTTCCTGGCTGCCTGCAGCACCACTGTGGGAACAGTGCTTCACACCTTGGCTACAAGGACCTAGAAACACCCACAAAAGGAGCAACCTTGACCTAGATCCCAGTGACAAAGCAGGAAAAGAAGTAAACCAGAAGAACAACGGGTGCACTGCTCCTGTCCCTCAGTTTCTGGCAGTGCATCCTCATGTGTCAGTGACTGCAGCTCTTCCAGAGATTTAAAAATTCCTGTGGCCACAAGTGAGGGTCATTTAAAGCAAACCAGCAGTTGGAGACTTTCCTTTTGGAATATATAAAACCTCAATGCCCAGTTGAACAAGCCCAGTGCCAAGCATTTTCTTCCAGTGGGATCCGTGGCAGGATCATAGACAGCCATGATAAACCTGACCCCAGGGAGAAGGAAGCTCCAGCAGGTTTTTGCATGAGAAATGAGCCCAACAGAGAAGATGCCGATCTACCTTTTGGGGGTGGCCCAGGGCTAGCACAAATGATTAAACCAGTCCCAGAGAAGATCATTCTGGTTCAGAACTATGTGTAACAGTGACCACTGGTCAGAAAAATATGTGGCTGCACACAGTACCTGCACAGACTGGATTAGTTTGTGTTTGTCACTTAGTCCTGGGATTTATTTTTATTGTGTAGCCTGCCTCAGATGTAGAAATTGCTTGTCAAATTTTCTGACATTGGGGAGAAAAGAAGAGAAAAAAAATCAATTACACAAATAGTGGTCTGTTGACATTTAAAATGAGACAATGATGAGCATAAAAAAAAGGTTAAAAAAATCCTGGCCCAGCAACCCAAAGGACCAAAGACAAATCACAAAATAGGACGCAACTAATTAGGCTGAAATGCCAACAATGTTCAGTATATCGTTCAAAGTATCTGTGGTGTCAGACTGCTACCGTGACCCCCAGCATGAATATGCCAAGGGGAAATGTAGAATAGGACTGAATCAGATAAGTTAAATACAAATATTTTAAAATGACATTTTAATTTCTACCTTACCATTTTAACATTTCCGAAATCGTTAAATAAGCATGTCACCTATTCTCAGAGCAGGCCAAATGTCAGATGTTTGTATGTATTATTCAGCTGAACATTCTAAGTACATAATCCTCCTCATTGCTAAACAGGTGGTACTATATTAACAGGTTATTTTCTCAAAAGGAGCAGTGAACAGAACACTGCTGATTCCAGTGGTGTATTACTGAATGTGGAGCCAATGCAGGGATGGAACTGAGCGGAGGTCTGTAGGCAGGACAGAACTTTCTGCTGTAAAACTACAACTTCTAAAACACATTTCAAGGCAGAATACCACAATTTAGTTGAGTTATTCACAGAATTATACACAGCTGGAAAACAAACTTTTGCAGGCAAGTGATTGTGTAAGCCATACATGACAGAGTACGTCTCTACTGTGGCTCATCCAGGAAACAGACTAGTTTAGGACTTAACAATTAAAAACAGATAACAGACGTATTAGGAAAAGGCTTGCAACCAAGTTTAGTAGATTCTTTGTAGGCCACACTGTACCTTTCTTCTTCAGAGTTGTATGGTGGGGTTTGTTGCTGCTTTGTCCCCAATCTTTCAGTGACAATTATTTGCGAGAACAAATGGACCCAAAAATGGAAAATTAGTGGGGCAGTACACCATCAGGAGCCCATCCCTTCGACTTTCAGAAGGAATGTGAAACAGGCAGTCACAGAAAGGGAATAATACACAGTCCATAGCATATTCCAAATGTGCTTCCCAAACTTTGCTTTTAGAACTAGTACTTGTTTATGTTTCATACATAATTTCCAACAGGATTGACTGCCTCTGGGCTTTTGGAGTACAGGAAACTGTTAGCATTTTTTTCTGGCTGGTGAAAATCCGCAGACAGACTCTAGTCTGCTTTATCTGAACACCAGCAAACCCACAACACCACTCCGGGCATTGCTTAGGTTTTTGTTTTTGTTGTTGTTGTTGTTATTGCTTGTCACATCAAATAAAAATCTAAATCCCTGAATTTGATAAAGTTATTTTTCATTTTGTGAACATGAGGTTAACACACAGTGAGTTCTGGAATGAAAATTAAATGCTTTGCCCATCATTCAGGATCAGCTGCAGCTGCACCGTGTGAAAGTTGCAAAAGCAATTCTCATCTGCTTTTGAAGCACAACCAAGAAGTTATTATGAATAGGAGAGTTTTTAATTTCTCCTTCTAAGTAAGTCCCCGGTAAATCAGTGCTTTGAGCTGCATTTTTCCCTCAAATGACACAACTCCTAATAGATGAGCCAGCTTTCGTACCCAGGGTGGTGCCACGTGGCTGGTACACCAAACCCCTCTGAGTTCTTCACAGACTCTTGGTATTGTATCGACAGAAGAGTCCTGCTGCACCATCTGTGTAAAATCTGCCAACTTAACTTCAACTGCCTTTTCTTATTACCTCCTCTTTTTCAGTCCTTTCTCATCCTTGGGCTTGAAAGAACTTGACTCAAACATCCACAGAAGGCAAGTTGCAACCATACTCTCAAATGCCCTGAGATAAAAACTAAGGCAAGCAGGTGAACTTTACCTGAAAGACTTCATAGCTTCCCGCTCCTTCAGCAAAGATTTCCTTTATAATGTCTTCAATTGACTCATAATCTGGACCTACGACAAAAAGTTCATTTTCTTTCAGCTATCATTTAACAGGTGAATTTTAACAGGTGAATTTTAACACATCTACTGGAAAATCAAAGGAATGACTACAAGATGTGCTATGCTTAATGCTATGCTATCTAGCAGTGAGGATCCCTTTGCAACCACACTTCACAGCTGGTATCACTCTGCTGGCTGCAGTAAGCTAGCACAGATCTAACAGCAAGTGTTAAAATCACACCCTCATTGTTTTGTATCAAAATAATTTGTAGTTTTCTCATCAGTTGTGGATCGACTATATAAATATTGAAACCATAGTATCAATGGTTTGTCTGCATAAGGTATCAAAATGCTTTTAATATAGAAGAATGAATGACAGATTATACTGCATAGCTATTCAATGGAAAATTCTAGCTGAATTATATTCATACACCTGCAACTACATTCAAAAGCTTCTGTGAAAAGCTTCTCTCATGTCTGATGGAGGCAATGCCAGCCAGCTCCAGGATGGATCCATGGCTGGCCAAGGCTGAGCTGATCAGCCACAGTGGCAGCACTTCTGGGATAACACAAGGGGGGCAAATACCCTGTGCAATAGCAGCTGAGAGAGAGGAGAGAGTTTGAGAAAGCAGCAGCTCTGCAGACACTGAGGTCAGTGAAGAGGGAGGGGCAGGAGCTGCTCCAGGTGCCGGAGCAGCTCCAGGAGCCGGAGCAGAGGCTCACCTGCAGCCCGAGGTGCAGTCCATGATGAGGCAGCTGTGGCCCTGCAGCCCAGGGAGGTCCTTGGGGAGCAGAGATCCACCCAGAGCCCATGGAGGAACTCCTCCATGCTAGAGCTGGGGAAGAGTCAGGAGCCCTCCCCCAGAGAAGGATGGAGCGGCAGAGAGCAGCCAGGGTCACCTCACCCCGTACATGTCCTTTTGCCCCCCTAAGTTACAGATAAAACCTGCCTTCATTTTACTGCCCATCTCCCCCAAAGCCAAGAAGAGCTTTCTGCAGCAGCCTCTCCCCAGCAGCAGCAGGCAGGGGGATGAGGGCAGGTCTCCAGCTGTGCCAGTGGGTCACCCAGCCCAGCAGAGCCATCAGGTGCCAGAGGAGCCGCAGCCAGGCTCAGGTGAGCAGGGCAGGAAGAGCAGGGGGTGTGCAGCTTTGTAAAAAGGGGAGGTCACAGCACCTCCCAGCAGCACAGTCTGACCCCTCATCAGATCCCACCACAGCTATCCCAGGAGGTCAGGCAGCCCTCCTCCCTCCCAACAGTATTCCCAAGAGCTCTCTGGTAATACTTGGCTGAGCAGTACAAAAATACTTGATGAGATCACAATTATTATTACTTTTTTTTAACATCTAATGTGAAAGGTTCAAACCATAGTACCCATCAGTTATTACTGTACCTTCTTCTTGCTTGTTTCTCCTTAATATGTTGATTTCTTAACCTATGAAAAAAGATAATATACCTACTTTTTTGGCAGTAATTTGAAGATCTAGAGCCCAAGAAAAGCTGTTTAACAAAAAGGAATGATTAACTAAGGTTTTTAAAAGATCCAAAATACCACTGGAATTTCAAAGGACATCAACATTTAACGTTTGCACTAATCAATTCATTATTGCATTCAAGGAAACACATTCTGCTTTCTCTATATTTGAGAAAATGAAATGTTCATTCAATGGTGAAAACTTCCAAAATAATACAGGGTCATTTCAATCTTTATGCCTGATAAGCATGTAAATGCTGCTCATATCAACCCATCAAACAAGAACCTGCATCACCCAAGGAATTTGGATATTGTTAAATTTTATTTTATAGTACAGTGTTGGGCACTTTATGGTCACGTGGAATTCACCAAAAACTTCTACTGAAGCCACAAACTTTGGAAGGAAAAGAAAACAAACCACACCACACATCACAGCTCACTTAATACATCTAGACAGTGCACTACTAACAGTAGTCTAAGGTCAGAATTACAGTTCTTGAGATGACTTTGAACAGTATTCCAGAAGGTGCAAAAGCATGGAGTAAATTTGGCTCTAGTTTTGTTAAAAGGTCAGTAACTTAACTAAATTTTTAAAACTGTAAGGACAATGCTGGTTGTTCGGTGTGTGAGTTTTTTTAATCTTAAAATTATCAATAAAATCTCAATGTATCCTGTACTTTATGCCTCTCTTTTAAGGATTAAAGGCTCACAATAAGGGACATTATTGGGAATGGTTTTCAAGGGTTACAAAAAAAAGTTATTTAAAAAAATAAATTAGAAGCATCAAGATATATCATGTTGCTTTGTTCCATGTCGAAGCATTTCTCATCATATCTGGCACAGGTTTAAAATTAACAAACACAAACTGACAGTTTGCCAAACATCTAAGTTTTAAGACATTTTAAGTTGCTCTTCCTCCTCAAAAATCATGAAGTAACAGATGTGATGTACTTGTGTGCAAGCTGCACCAAGATTAGTTCTTCCACAGTGCTTTATTGCCTCATTCAAGTATATTAATTTAAAGAAGGACTCAAGGAAAAAACAAAGGTTAAAAGAAAATGTACATCAATATACAAAGAAATTAATTTACAAAAACTTAAAAGGATACTGGCAACATTAGGAGATGTTTTAAGTAATGACTTAAGATAATTATGGATGTCACAAACTTAATTCTTGTGGTCATCGCTATGAACGCTCACCTCATTGCTGGTCCTGAAAAGCAGTGCTTAATACAGCTTTTTACCCATGTTTAACAAGTGATCAAAGCATAAACTAAATATCATAAATTCTAATAGTTATCCTTCAATTTAACCAGGTTTTACTTTTAAGAGTTACCTGGAACTACTGGTATGTGAACATTGTCTTAGGCCTTATTATTTCTACAGAATGTGACATCCATAATCACTCCCAGTCACTAGAAATATACATTTGCCTCATTAGAATAGATTTCTTCACGTTTTTATCATACAACCGTATTTCAAAGTTACATGTAATTTTACACATTTCTAAAAAATAAAATTTAATGGATCTGCTTGAAAGCAGATGTGCACTACTAAATTACTTTGAAACAAGGGGTAATATTGCACAAAATTCACTGAAGATTTGAAAGTCAACACATTTCCCCCTTCCAACCAAGTTGCTCCCTTATTTTAAACAGAAAGAATGTTAATTCACACAGAATCATAATAAGTGTCAACGTACTCGAACTCAACTTATTTTCCAAATGCTAATACTGTTACTGGATTCTAAATACAAGTGTTGTTAGTATTGAACTAAGTAATAGTACATTTAATTGAGTACCCTTTTCTACAGTACACCTAGGAGTAACTTCCAACTGTTTTACCTGCTTCACATCCCAACCCAGCAGAGGATGGCAATGGCCCTGCCAGCTACGTGGGTTGTGAATGTCCCTCTAGACTGAGGTGGCTGTGGACTCACCAGGAATCTCTACAAGAATAAGTGAAGCAGCTTTTAGAAAGACCTGTCAAGTGCTTTCAACTGGCCACTGACTGAAACTGTGGAACAGATATTGCAAAACGGATCAAGGGAGGTTTTGCACAAACAAACCGTGTCATCCCTTTCCATTCCTTTGTTTTCAAGCACCCTGAGGAACATGAATTCTAGGCCAGCTGTGGTCCATGCTCCTGGGGTGAGGATGAGGACACGTTCTGGTCAGCTCAGATTCTGCTGACAAGCAAACAACACCCGGCAGAGACAGACATGCCTAATAGCAGCAAAGAAGTTACTGAAGACAAGTCACATCACCATTCATACTGGTTTTGCTGGTGCAATTATTTCTACATTCATTCTTCAAAGATTTACTGCAATACCATGGGAACAGACAGCCTTCACCATCCTGAGCTTTGCAATACAGAAGCTCTTTTTAAGTTTATTAGCCATATTTGTTTAGCCTGAAATTTCAGGCTGTTGGGAATACACTGGCTAGAGTCTCACAGCACCTGGACTAGAGGCTGGTGGCAAGGGAGGAGATGCTAACTCCCTGGAAATAAAACTCCTCTTGAGCTCTCCCTGAGGAGTCAGGGAGGTCCATGGTTAGGGGTTCTTCCTGCAGGACAGGGTACAGTCAGGATTACACAGGGGGCATTTGCAAAAGGGCCTCATGCTGGCACTTGATTATTGCATGAAATGTTTTTTTGATTACTTACATGCATAGAGAAAGTATTTTAGATGCTCCTAACAATTCTATTAGACAGCTGCACCAACAAAACATTGTTCTGTAGAACTGAGTATCATTGACTGTAGGTGGATAAGGTGAAGCTGTTTAAACACCTGGGTTAACTGTTCTTTTGCCTAGACTTTACATTGGTTACAAGAACACGAGGTTGTAAACTAGCTCATCCTAAAACCTGAGAAGACATCTAAAACAGAATTTTAAGGTCTAAAACACTCTTCTAATAGATTGGGTGGGATTTTCAGAAGCACCCAGCACTTGTCTAAAACTCTGCCTGAAGTCTGTGTTACAATGCCTGAGAGGAGACTTCAGCCAGTGCTGAGAGTTTCTGATGATCCCACCCCAACAGCAGCAGCACCACTGAAATGCTAAATGACAAGGAAGGGTTCAGTCGACAACTTCTATGACAACTTCTACAACTACATTTTTTCTTCAGAATAAGTCTATTTTTCAGAACTACATGATGCCCAAAAATGTGAGATGGAAGAGCAAACCACTGCCTATTCTACACAGACTGCCCTCTGCATGCATAGAGGGTGGGTAGGGATCACCTCTGCATCCACAGCCCTTCCCTGATATCTGCAGTTTTCCTCGTTACATCTCTACACACGTGAATGGGAAGGCTTTGACTGGGACAACATATTATCCATTCTGCACATCCCACAGGGAGCTAACTCCACAGGCAATATTACTTTTACCTACACGACTGAGCTGGAACCACTGCATCTGAGCTAGAACTGAAATCTGGATTTCTTCAAAGTTACTATCTCTCCTGTGGACTTCCAGGCTCTGCTTCACCACACTGCACTGGAACAACTCAGGAACCCCTTTGTCCTTCCACTGCCCTTACTTTTTCTTCCCAAACCAGATGAGCGATACGGCTCATTTTAGGCAAACATCTATGCAAAATAAACTCAAAAATATTTATTTCAAGTCCTGTTTTGACTTTCTACATCAGAAATTTGTTCCTATGTGTAAGTAACAGCCCACAAAGCTTAATCAAATAACCTGGTATCTCCCTTAAACAGGAGAAACAGGAAGATTTTTGAGATCCTGAAGAAAAGAGATGCCTCTGAAGAAGACCACAGGAGCTCTGACTGAGCAGAATTCAGTTCTCACCAGTAGCTGGTGATCAATGTTGGTGATTTTCAAAGACACTAGAAGGATTTCCACAACTAAAAAGCATACAAGTATAAAACTTGCAAAGTACTGGACCTGGAAAAATTTATCTTAATATAGAACCCACTGTGGTACTAAAAATACTGCATATGTAGCCAATAAACAGTTTTATATTATCACAAGGACAGAGAACAAGAGTTTTGAACCAGAAATATCAGTTTGGACTCCTATCTATTTGGTAACTGGCAATTCTATTCAAATAAGGCACGAGTATTAGCCTTTTTAAAAGATCAGTGATAGTAAGTGGAAAAGATTCTGTGTATTACAGAGTAAAAAATGTACCTATAGTTAAAATCAACATATATATAAGACCAATCTATTTCTGAACCCATACAAGGTTCAAAACCAAAAAAGACATACTATTTAATGATTGTAAACAAACTACGAGCTTTGTAAATACTAAGGAAACAATGCAGCATAAGCACAGAAACATTTTGACTGAAATTAAAATAATTCTAAGTTGAATGTTACCATGTTTTAATTAATATGTTGACTTCTTTTCAGCCTGCATTTTCACTCCATGAAGCAGTGAATTATTGCTAAAATGCCTCAATTTTGAAAGATTCTACTATCAAACTTTCAATTTTATGATTCTTATAAAAACTTAAGAATACTGGCAGTCTCACATGGCTTCCATATTTATTCCACAAAGCTGAGAATAGAACAACCTATGTGATTATTTGTTCAGTATATAACCCTCATGTAAAGCCAGTAAGATTTATGCCTGTACTAGACAGTAATTTTTGAAAACCATTTTCTGGCAGCATTCCTGGACTTACGTGTCTGATGGTTTTGAAAGTAATAATGGCCATAATTTCTGTGTTTTTTCTATTTTCCTCCTTAAAACATTGACACTCTTTACTAACTTTAATAAATGAAGGAAACAAAGCAACTTAGATTGAACCATGGATAGAAACATCATGTGAGGTGCAGAGGAAAGGCAAAGTTGAACCTTGAAATTCTCATCACAAAATGCAAGGAGATGAATGACAAGGAGTGAGAAGTGCTACAAGAACAAAAACCTGTGTATTGCCTGTCTTCTCTTAGACACAAATGCAGCACTATGCTTGGGCAATGTTTAGTACCCACACAGGAGAAGAATGCCCTCAAATCATTAATGCCAGCTTTAAACAAGGAACTATCAGGTTGTTCTGGAGCTTTGTTACCTGAAAAGCACATGAGCCACTTAGCCTCACCCACTTGGAAAGCTGAGAATGAAGATTTTAATTATTTTTATGATCCTTTCAATTTCTAATAGTGCAAAATATTTTGCCAAGTAACATTTTTTGTTATTACAAAAGCTCACAACATATCATGTTGATGCACAAGAGGAAACCAAAGGATAAACAAATAGTTTGGAGTACAGACTTCTAGATGTACAGCTGCTAACACCAGAACACTGAGATTCTCCAGCAGTGCAGATGCCCTCCAAAATGTTCATCCTTGATCAGACACAGACATTTCTGCAAGATTTTCACTTTTATGATGTTTTAGCTTTGTTGCACTGATTAAAAAATTAATTCTGGAGGTTCATCCTCAGTGGCAAGTACTGGCCCAGCCCTTCTCATTCTGGAACAACAGGAAATTTTGCACTAACCCCAGGTCTCACTCTAGTGAGCCTCTCTGATGAGGTTCCAAACAGTGCCCCCGCCATGACATGGAGCAATTCTCTTAGATCAGCTGCCTTGTAAGAAAGCAGCCAAAAAACCCCTTTCCATTTGTGTCAGCTGGGAGGAAAATGAATTAATAAATCTCAGTGAGGCAACTGATATGAAACTCTACTACAAACTACTATTAAGGTACTAAAGCACAATCTGATCCAAATACCAACCCCAGGAACATGCTCACTCAGGCCTAGGCTGAGATTAACAGAAATCATTCATGACAAAGAGGGAAAGAAAAAAGGTTTCATGACTTAGAAGAGCAGCAGAACATTCTTCTTAGGCAGGGTTCATTTTATACCCATGTGCTATTTCTACCAACTTTACCACAAATATCCCTCAAAGCTGACAATTCCAATCTCCTGAAACAGATTAACTGTCTCTTCTGTTCTAAGCTGTTGGAGGGACAAGACATGTATAGTGAGGTGGAAACAGAAAATATGAAGAAAATTTTAAAAATTAAAGAGCTGTTCCATAGAGGATAAAAAATACTCGTACTTTAAATATCCAAATATTCATCAGGAACACTGCCAGGAGGAGGGAAAATGCTTGTTCTTAACATATTATACATCAGGACCATTTATTCTCCTTCGCTGAATTTAGAAAGAAGTTTTTGGTTGTCCAACTTGGCTAAAATGAGAGTTGGATATATGCTGTCTCAAACTGAATCTGTAAATTTAGCTTTCTAGTGTTACAAATCAGGCACAAATTAGTTTTCCAACTATTAAACAGCAGAAAATAAAAAAAAAATAGAAATCTATCAATTCCACTTACGCTTTCCTTTCTGAGAATTTTTAGGTGAATTAGTCTACCTAGGGAAACTGATAATGTGTCTTTAAAGTGTCTTAGTTGTAAACAGAAGTAAATAAACGTCACATTATAATTCAGCACTTCATGTACTTTACAGAAGAGAGAAAACCATGTGCTACCTTTTTGAAGTCTGGAAGACAGAGCCACAGTTTTAGTTTGGAGTAAATTCCAAGTTATAGTCACAAGAAATTCCTTAATCTATAAAAAGTCTCCTTTCCTCCCCCACCTTTGCTGAAGCAAATTCCTGCCATGGAAAATCATTATTGCTGTTTTGTAGATTTGCATTCATCTTCTAAGACAGTTAAACCCCTTCTCAAAAGATTAAGGCAATTATTATTCATTACAAATATTAACATTTGTACATTTCAGACAAATCAGATTGCTTGGTTCATTTCATGCTAATGGGATTAACGTAGTACCTTCAAAACCTGGCTACCTTTAGGTGACACCCTTGCTGCTTAGAGGAAGCAAATGCTAGGAAGCACCATACACTTGCTGTATTTTTAACACAGAGACTAACTAGTACCTGATTTGAGAGTGCATTCATACATTTAGTTCCATTTTGTGGACCTAACTACAGCCAACAAATGAACTGAGTAAACGTAGAAGCAGAGGTCCAATGGCAGAAAATGCATACTCAACTGAAGATAATTATTTTTATAACTGAAGATCTCTTATTCCTTTTCATTTTTTTGGTTATCATCTTATATGGAGTTACATGGAGTCCTGAGTAGTCTCCCTTTAATATCTGATGGGAGTCAAGTTTCTCTTTTCATACTTTTCTTACGTTTTATTTCCACTGCTACTGCTGGATAAGCTATCCTTTGAAATATTTAAACCATAGTGAAAAGCAGAATTCAGTTTACATAATGACACCACTTCCTGAAGAAGTCCACCTTCTTCTGGAGTTTCATCTCCTTCCTTCCCATCTTTCTCCCAAGGGACCAGAATAGATGGCTGTTGAGCAAGACCTGCTGGGAGCTGATCTGAGGTATTGCTTAGTGTTTCATTAGGCTTTGCATACTGACAGGAAGAAAAGCCTGCTTTGAAACTTTGTAGGGAAGTAAACTGGGCACTTGGTCGTACTGGAGACAGGGATGTCAAACTAGTGGTGTCTATCTTGTCAGTAGTAAAGGTTTTGCCACTCTTTTCTTCTTCCATCCTTGAGAGAGATTCTCTCTGGCCACCAGAAGAAACTTGCTTCCTTGGCGACGGGGGGAGCTGCTTCCCATGGAGGACACTGTCATCCTGGCCGAGGTTCCACTCTGCCTGGTCATTAGCACTGCTGCAGAGCAGGGTGAGGTTGCTCTCACTAGGTGCATTTGACTTGTTCTGAAAGAGAAAACATGTGTTCATAGTTAATGTCACAAGAAACATCTCTACACTGGTATTTTTGAAACACAAGTACTGGAAGGGATTTTGTATGTTCCTAAATCATGGATTCCCTTTGGGGCTCAGTGTTACAAAACAACTATCCCAGACACAATGCAAGGTCAAGTGTTTCTACACTCCCTCTCAGAACACTGTCTCTTAGCCTAAGGACTGCCTCTGGTACCATAAAGAGGAAGGATTTCTGTCTCCTCTGTCCATTCAGTCTTGGCACAAGCAGTTTTGACAGTGAACAAAGACACACTTTTCTCGTTTGTACCCATAATATGAGAGGGAGGGGGACTAAAACTAAAACCAGATGGCATTTCCTTTTTGCTTCAGTAATTAATTATACCAATTTTCAATATTAAAGTTTTTTGGTCAAACAAACTGGGCATTTTATTAATCTAACCCCTGTGTGACACTCATAATATAAAATTTTACAAGCTTTATAAATATTTGCATCAGTATTCACTGCTCCAGTAACAAATCTTCTACTATAGGATCCCTTTCAGCAAAAGTAAGTGTTGGACAGCTAACATGTGCTGGAATTCAAAAACACTAAGCTTTTTTGGCTAATACCACAGCAGTGACTTGGTGAAAGTTTTAAAACTGTAGGCAAGCAGTGTGTTTACACTAAAGGACCAGTGCAACTCTACCTAAAATAGGAACAAGGAGCCCTCTTAGAAAACTCTGGAGTACTAGTCTAGCAGTGTTTCAGGTGCAATTACCACCTGGATTCCATGACTTAAATCAAGAAGGAAATATCATCATATCACTATGACTAGTCTAAGTCTATAAGGTGAAAAATGCCTTTTAAACCACATTAAAAAATCCTAAACCAGCTCAAGGCATATCATATTTAACAGAAAAAATTATATAAATAGAATATTAAACTATTTGATTAAGTAAATTATTATACTGTTCACAGCTCTCTATGTGGTTACTGCTTTAAGGGAAAAATACTGTTCCAAGATGACTTAGTAACCTGGACAATTTCTTGGCCGGTAAAAAACAGTCATGCAGTGGCCAGCATGAGTGTACTGTTATATAGCCCTAGGAAGACACATCAGCAATTCTAAGGACTGTGCTGCAGTGTCTGAGCTGCATGTTGTTCATTCCACATTCCACTGTAAATGGACTTGGGTTGGTTTTCAAATGAAAGCAGAAGACTAACCGCAGTCTTGTAATCAATGTCATCCATTGATCTGAAGAAATCCAGGCTCTTTGCTCCTGAGAGTTTTCCTTGATCTGAACTGTGTGTGCTCAGCGTGTCCAGAATCTCTCCAAGCAAGTCCATTTCTCCTTGATGTTGAGTTATTCCAGTTTCACCAGAACCATCACTATCATAAAAGTAAGCAGAAGCTTCTTCACTGTCTTCTGATGATAACCTGAAAACAAAACTTTTCCATCAGATAGGAACATAAAAGCCATTTTATTACAGCCACTTCTGAAAGGACATAGGAGAATGCATTTCAAGAGCTTTGAATGGGAACATCAACCTGGAATATCTTTCTACTCAAGAATTTTCCTGAACACAGATATATGGCGTCGATGGAGATGCAGCTATCATTAGCTGCCTCCTGGCCTAGCCAAACATTTAGTTCTAGTGACAAGACTCTGCTACGGCAACTCTTCCTCCATCTCATGGGCAGGTTTACTGAAGTACTGCCTATCTGCAAGGACAACTGGTGCTTTTGTCTCTTATTTCCTCTCTTGTTCATTGCAATATCCTTACCTCAGACCCCCAGTCTACCATGGTCATTTTCTACCTCTGTCTATCCATACTGCTACAAAGGCTGTTTTCCATGGCTCACTGTTTTCATTATATCATTTTAACAATTCACTAGCTTTGTCTTCCCTACTATATCACAGCTTAAGCTGCTTGATTTTGCTTTCGATTTTCTTTCTGGATTATATCCAGATGTTCATTATCAAAAATTGACTCCTCAATTCAGAAAATGCCTCAATGCAGCTTAAGCCTCAACTTACACTTTTCCTTTAGTTCTCATATAGGAAGACCTCAATACAAAACTTCCAAGACATTATTTGTCTTTCAGACCCTTCAAAAAATGTCCCATTGTCATAGTCACAACACAAGCCTTAAAGAATAGATTAGCTGAGGTCACTGCCCATCATGTTGATGAATATTTTGCTGTTTCTTTGTGTATGTAGTCTTTTTATCTGGAGGCTGTGAAGACTGACGATTATGTCAAGCTCTTCTGGATACTGTAAATAATTAAAAGATATAATAGCCTGTCCCTCTTTTTAAAGCAGATTTAAATCCTAAACTATTTGACATCATCTAGATCAAGAATTGAGCTAGCAGCCTGGACAGGAGAAAAATCTGCCCCTTGAACTCCACTTTGCTAAATAACACTTGTTACGCTCTCTTCTATACATATACAACCCATCCAAACAGGCTTCTTACTTGCTTGTTCTCTCAATTTCATCATCGTCATCTTCGTCCAAGGCAAAATCCTGGTTACTGAGGCGCTGGTTGAAACGAGTCTGGAGGAAGGAATTAACATTATAATTTTGTTTATTTTTTCTATTTCAGGATTACTTATTCGGAGACCAGCTGTCACTTTACTCACTGGGGCTTCTGAGCACTTGATGAGAAAAACCACATATTGATCAAGTCTTGTAAAGGTTGTTCCAAGTCCTCAAGCATCACCAATAAAAGAGAACCGTTTCTCTTCATGGACTGTGGAGGGCCTCCTTATTTATGCAAAGCCTGATATACCTTATTATTCATGCAAAGCATTGATTAGCAGAAGACTGGATATTGGAGGAAAAGCATCACTCAAGTCTACCAGCTACCCTTTCTTGAAAGCACATCACAAAAAGCACCATGGTTTAGTACCTTCTGGTAGAAATATTTGCCAAGCTTTGGTTCGTGTGCTCTATTGAGCATGAAGAAAAATTGACTTTTGAAGTAGCAAATACAAAGGAACTTGGGAGTCTCTTTATAAAGCTATGTTTATGTTATGACGCTGTACAGGATTGCAGAGTAAATAATATCCAGATCAGGAACTTTGCACTAGGAATGCCTTTGTGCAGGATAATTTACTGTGGATTACAATTAATTCCAACTCAGTGCACACTCAGAGGACCCCAAGAGGACTTCACATGGTGGAGCTGGTGCGCTGTAAATTCACACATTTCTGTACAGAACACTCACCTATTACATCACATTATTATTCAGCAAACAAAAATAGTCTAAAAAATTCCACAATAATTGGAAAAAAGTCTCTATCCTGACCAGAACATTTAAATCAGGAATTTTAGTCACTTGTACTTCACAAATGACTGTCTTCAGGACTGTACAACTCCCATACTTGTTTTGTATCAAAAACTTCTTGCATAGAAAGCTTAACTATACTGACAATCAATGCACTGAAGACATTGTGAACCCTGAATAGCCACTAATAATTTAAAGACATATGGATGGGATTTGTAAAGAGGGAAAACAGCGTAAGCTAACTTTGAGGAAAGTCATACGCAAGAAAGAAGTGCTACTGCCCACATCTCATCATGCAGCTCACCAAATGCCTAAACCTGCAGCAAATCCCTGATGGGGAAGAAATATGGCCTTAATTTCAGACTACAAGGAGCTTGAAAATCTCGTGCTGTGAGGATTTCAGTATGTTACCTATTACAGATGTTGTCAGTGTTCTACAAATACCAGGACGCTCTCTGTAACTCCCCACCCCTCCATTATTTACAGGAATGTCTCAGTATTCACTCTTTAGAGACTGAGACATTTTTTCTTGTTCTACAAGAGAGAATTTAATTAAAGCAGCAAGTTTTGATAACACTTTCCACAGTTCTTTGCCCTCAAAGAGGAAACATATGGTTCTTTATGTGTTAAACCAAGTTAATAGTTGACAGAAAATGAGAGAATTATTAGAGTATTACAACCCATCAAACAACCCTAAGATTCATTTTGAGCAAAAGGTATAGGATAGAATACAGAGAAACAAACTATTTCTAACTATCTCATATTTTTGTAAGTTCATTGTGTCATTCCCACCACTCTTGCAATCAATCATTCTCCTGCTCTGTTAACTGATACTGGTGACTGGTTATCTTACTGATCCCTGTCACAAGCACAGTCACTGGTTTTGGTTTAAAAGTTGCAGCTTTAAGTATTTATCTTCACTGGGAAAATTAAAATACTTTTATTTGATAACACTAGAAAGCAACCACTTCCCCAAGAAAATTCTGACATGACATTCATTGTAATTCAAGCTCTAACCTGAAACTGGCTCCTGGAGGGCAAAATCCTGTCTGCCTCTCTCATTTTCTTTGAATTTGCATCAAAATTAGATGTTGCCATCACATTTACTCCTACTAACATAAATATGAGATTTTGCAGGGAAGAAGATTATTTAAAATGTTGAGAAGTTGCAGAAAACAAAATGGAAACTGACACTTGCTCATTTGTAGAGAAATTAACTCTGCCAATGGAAAAAAATTCTAAAAGATAACACTTGCTGATTTGTTGAAATAATAAATAATATTTCAAAGAGGACAGATATCAAGGTTCAAGAAAAAAAAGGGGAAAAAAGGAAGAAATGTAGTGTCTTTGAGAAACAGGAGCTGAATAAAATTAAGAAGAATCAGCAAACACCACAGGCATTGCAGTGGCCCCTCAGAATATCTATGAACAGTAATATGTGTGTTAGTGAAAGCATGAATAATCATATAAAGGAATGTAACAGACAAGTTGATAAACCTAAAACCTCCCTCCAAAACAAGAACTCCTAGCTCCTGATGGTCAAACTCTTTGAAAAAGCATTTTTGTTACTAATTTAAATGATTAGGGGTATATTATAAAATTATACAGGGAGACTTTCAACAACTAAACCGAATAAAATGGGATTTACATACAAAGAAAAAGATATGGGGGCAGGGAAGGGAAGGAAAGTATCTGGCTGTAAATAACAACCTTCTCCAGCATTTACAGCTCTGTGAGCTAACCACAGAGACAACAAGCAACACATGTTTTTGAATAGGTGACTTTCCTTTAGGAGCTGTAATAAAAATGACTGCAAGGGAGGGGTATGTCCAGACCACTTTGCAAAGAAAGAAAAAGAAAGAAAGAAACCCTTAATAAATTTCAAAAGGAGAGCCATAAAACTTTTTCAATGCTCCACTAGGCAAAGTGACAGAGTATGTGCACCTGCAAAAGCTGTCAGAGTCATTTAAGAAGTCATTCCATTACTGACGTACCCTGCTGTTTGCAGTTATTTAAGCTTTTAATTTCTGTCTTTTCTGCATTTTGAAGTGTGTAACCTTTTTTATACCCCTTTATGAAAAAAGGACAGACTTCTGCTTCCTTCCTGATTAGCATTCTAATAACAACCAGACCATTTAAATTTATTACCACAAGAAATGATATGGCAACAGTCCTTTCTTGCTGCACCAGAACTTTATAAAGTCTTAATAGACTGCTGTCATGTTTATTTCTATAAAATTAAGGAACAAACTTTTTAAAAGTACCTGGTTGTTTTGCTTCCAAACAGTTCTGCTTAGATATTAAATCTGTTACTGAATGTATTTACTTTATATCATAACAAGAACAGGGATTCAACTTTTGCTGTTTCAAGTTTCTCTCATCTTCCTGCACATGGCATCTCTCATGTCTCATTTTGCTTGGAATGTAAGAGCTGAGCACACTTAAACGAGCTCATGTTCTCCACAAGCTAGTGTGAGGCTATATGTCCTTTTTGTATTCACCATATCAGCATCCTCTGGTTGCTGCTCTGCTTCAAAATCTCCTTCTGCAAGTAGTCTGCAGACTATACAGACCTGAACCAATGCTGATCACTGAAATAAGGAAAAGGAGCTGACAGTATAAATACAGTAGAACCAAGTAAAGGGAGAGTCAGTCCTCAAACTCTTTCTTCTGCTTGCTGGTAGCCTCACAAATTGTACTACTTTGGAATAAAAATGCCACAATACATGAATGCTAAAGGATTTAAATGTAAGATGGTTATATTCTTGATTGGGCATGAAAGTCAATCTTTGAAATGTCAGCTTTTTATATAATGCTAGACCTTTCAGATGTCCAGCTTTTGGTAATGAGTGCTTATTGATTGATACTAAGGCAGGAAGTTTAACAAGGCTGCTGCTATTAATTACACTCAAAGTGGAAAACAAATAATCTTTTGATAAATGGCAGCACAAATATAATTTCACATTTACTGGCTACTCAATACATCAACACACATAAAGTTTCAAAAAAAAGAAAAATATATACCACGGTTTAAATCTGTGAAGTACTGCTTCCTTTTTCTTAAAAATTTACAGATTATTCATTCAGCATGAGAAAAAAAAATAAATACAACCCCACTGTTATTTATTATTCAGTATTTCATTTTACCTATCCTCCTCGACAACCAAATCACAGAAATAATTATGGCTCCATCCAGTAGGGAAGCAAAAGATTTCTCAATCAGACTTTCCAGTAAAACACAACTTGTCGCCTTCCTTTCCAGTTAAACACTGTGACCTAAAGCCATGACTCACAGGAAGGTTCTCCTCATTACACTCTCCAAGAGCTGAGACTGATGAAAGAAGAGGGAAAGCAGAGACAGAAAAGAAGTACAGATTCTAATCAAGAATGCTCTGGTATCAGAAAAATGTCCTGGATATAAATTAAATAGATACTTCCAGAAATATATGTATGGGCACAGTGCTTTGAAATGCCATGTACACTTTAATGCCACAGAGATCTCTAGTGACTATTGCAAAGTTACAGGAAGCCCTAACACCTACGGTGAGGTAGGATTTATTATAAGTACGGATGACAAATTTGTTGAGATACTTAGTCATGGATAGCACATGTAATTACTTTTGTTCTGAATTACAGTGGTGAAAAATGAACAAGCTCTGAGCTCCCTACCATTTATGCACGCTAGACTCCTGAACACAGGTATCATTTGAGAATTGTGTGTTGCTGTTTTTCCTTTTTAACAATTAATCATGCTTCCGCAAATATTTTTTCAAAAATAGTTCTGTTTTGCTCCAAAACAACAAGAAACCTTCCCCTTTCCCTGAGGAATCGCAGACCCTTTTTTCCTCAGGAAGCCTGAGCCCCCCGAATCAGCCTGAGGCCCCACAGTGCCCAGAGCGAGGCACCACCTCCACACAGCCAGATCCTGCTTTTCTCAATGGCACGAGGCTGTTCTTAGCAAAGCCTCCCGTTCTCAGCTGCTGATGCACCGTGGCACCGTGCCACACACCATTCTGGCTGCAAGGAGTGCACCAGCCAAAGGCAGCCTGCCTCCACTTTCATTGGCAACGAGCAGAAGTGTTAGCCTTTTAAAATAGGACGTGGAGATTTGCAGTGCCATTTGCAACAACTAAAACCAGCAGCTCATTTTTTTTTTGTGCATGATTTTAAGAATCAGATTCACCAGGCAGAATTTGCAGTTACAAGAATGGAGAAATAAATAACTTATTTTCCCTTTTCTGATGGTGGTTAATGTCCTAATGTACACTCATGATTAGATGGAAGGAAAATGATAGAATGGAGGGCTGAGAGGGTCACAGTGGACAGAAGAGCGGGTAGATAAGGGAGTATGTGTGTCATAAAAGAAAAACTAATCAGTGTCCAAAGCCACACAAATGTTTATATGAACAAAACCAGAAAAGGGAACATGGATTTGAGGTAACAAGAAAGTCAAGAGACCTGGAATCAACTCAGGTGCACAGTGTGGGACTTTAATGAACCAGGACAGTTGTAAATCTAGTTTATTTGGCTGAAATGTGCTATTTGATACAATTCCTAAGCAGATAAAAGACAGACTACTGGTTAAATTGATTTTTTGGGTAAAGTGTGCATCATACCCTTACATCAGCAGAACTGTCTCATGGTACAATCACTGCTGAGAGCACCAGTTGCTGATCATGTGTGACTTTCTCAGAGGAAAACCTATCAAAAATACATAAGTTAAAATGTACAACATGGATGTGATGGTAAACACAAACACCCTACACCTCCAGACCTCAGCAGCACCAGACCCTCTCCATCAGACCAATGGACTGTGGAAGATCCTCTTTCAGGGAAGTGCCATAGGAAGCTTGAAAACAGACTAACCATATTTGCAAGGAAAAAAAGACTGTACCTTAGAAATACTGACTCCAAGCACATTTCCACACTGTCTAGGGATTCCAAACAGAAGAATTACCAAGGAGGAGTCCCTCTTCTGGTTTGACACTAGTAGGAGTCTTCTGCTCAACAAATGAGGTCCTTCTCTGCAAGGTGCTGTGAAATTTGGCTGGCACTTGGAGGTGGACGATACTGATTTCAGCTATTTTAGGGCCCAAATTAGACAATTAGAAGCAAGACAGAGGTATCATCAGGATGCAGTCGAGATTCTAGGTGGGCTGAGCTGCCCTTCAGTCATGCCTCTCTGTCCACTTAGTGCAGAAAGAGCCTAAGGCAGCACTGCTGCCAACTGCAGCATTTCAGCAGTATCTAAAATTAGACAGGCTGAATTTAGACTCACACATTCAGAGATACTGAGATCCCTGCAGGAAAGGATTTTCCTGTTTTTTTCTATTTCTCCCTCCTTTTGCCTCCAGACAAACTTTTGTCACTAATTGAACTTCTTTATTCTTTTTTTTTTTTTTTCATTCTTAGGTACTGGAATATAGAGATGAAGAAAATGTTAGGGAACACAGTACTAGAGCCGAAGTTTTAGATGTAAAGTGGTGCTCTTCAAACATTCAAGCCAGAAGGCAAAAGAAACATGGAAGTTGGGACACAGGTTCCAACTGTTGTCTGATGGCTCTCCTGGCTCCCTGATTTAGTGGAGCACAGCTATGACTCGTTGAAGACAGAATATGCACAGCAAAAGAAAGTAAAAGATAACACTGCTACATTAAGAGGTCAATAAATTCTCCTGATGAAAAAATGCATCTGGTTATTTCTATTAGATACTGAAGACAGAAAGGTTCACCCAGTTTGAAGACAGTTTGCGAGACAGCGTTTTTCTCTGAGATCCTTCAGAGAAAGGAAACAGTGCTAGACATACCAGTAGGGATCATTTGCTTGCAGAAGAAAGACCCTCTGAAAGGCTGCATTTCTATTTATTATAAAACTTAAAGAGAGTGGCTACAATAGCCAGGAAAAGCATCTGCAAACTTTTTGCTCATATAAATGTTTCTTTTAGTAGGATAAATCAGACGTAGATATGCTGATGACTTTGCCTTGGAAAACCAAGCATTCCACAGGGTAACAAAAAATTCCAGAGCCACTTCCTGACCATTATTACCCCATCTATTTTTTTTTTTTTTTAAATGAAATTGGAATCATGGTAATTAGTGAAGAGATTTCTCTAGTGATTTTTACAGCAAAACTCCAAGACAAGCATCCACAAGGCTGACAGTGGTTTATGGGTGCAGAAAAAACAGCAGAGCTCTGGTGAGGACAGTCACTGCCACTGTTTAGTGAGAAGCAGGGACAGGTTTCAGCAACCTTGTAATTATACCTCTACTTGGGAGCTTCTACTCCCTATTCCTGGAAATAGTATCATGCATGATACACAAAAGCATCTAAACGCTTAATTTGCACAAAATCCAAGGACAATTTCACGTAACACAAATAAAGGAAATACCCCTTGATTTGTAAGAGGTCTTCGTTGTACCAGGCAAGGCTTGCACAGGCAGAGGATCCCCGTGTGCTCTGCCACTTTGGAAATGAACCGGAGCCACGAGAGGGCACTCTCGTAATCTGCAATTTGAATTTTGGCTGCCTAGCTTTTTCATTTTTAATTAAAAAGAAATCTGACTGTTTTGCAGAATGAAGAGATCTTACTTGACACAACAAGACAAAAGATTTTTCTCCAAATTAAAGGAAGCTAATGATATCTACAATATTTTCACATTATGCCACATTAGATAAAGAAACAGAATTTACTGATCAACCAATGCTTAATTCAAAACTGTATTTTACAGAAGCAAAACATTATTTACATTAAAATCTAGCTCATACTGTTTATGAAATCTTTCAATTTATAATATTTCAGTCAATGAGGGCAGAAAAAACCTCCAGCTACAGAACCAGTGTTAAATGTGGTTGGTAGTCATAGATGTGATCTCAAGCACATTGTCTGAATACAAATACAGGTAAATGTGCTTCATCAGATTTATGTTTCTGAAATCATTGTGGGGCTGACTGTGGATACTTTTTCTAAAAGATATTCAGTCATCTTATACAGAAAATGTATATGCAGCATTGCATTATCACAATCCCCTCTCTTATTTTTCAGGAAAAAGAATAAGTCTTCAGAATAGCCACTCTCATCACCTTTTTCAGGTTAGGAGGGTAATCAGTTACTAGAAGTCCTTTGTAGCTAATGATTACGTCGCTTATTTTACTGGCCATTGTAGGGATATTGATAGATGGGGCACTCCTGAAGGTAAGGTTATTCTGAACACATCTTCCTGCCTGACACTTGCTGTGTTTCTTGAACAGATGCCAAGCACACCTACTGCAAGCTGAATTATATATTGTATAATCTCTAGGACACACTTTAATAAAAGTGAATAAGCTCCATTTGCAATATGCTTAAAAAAAGAAAGAAAAAAATATTTTAAAACTCTCTTCTGTTTGAGAACACTAAGAAAAAAGTTTAGTCTAACTTGATTTTTATTAAAAGTGTTCTAAACACCTTCTTAGACACTGTATTTGGATTCTGCAAAGTCATGGTGAGTAGTTCACTTGGTATCTTCAATATAGGAACATTTAAAGCAGTGCTGAGACACAGTGATTGGTAAATCCACCCTCAGAATCCACATGCCTATTTCCATTATACATAGCTTTCTATGTGTAGGTGCCCAAAGGTAGAGGTAGAACATACACTTTCTGAGAGACAAGGGGCATTGCTAGTTTACTAACTGCAAAGGGAACTGGTAGTTATTATTTGGTATTCTGCTAATCTTCCAGAGTGTTTTATTTGCCATGAAATACATTATGACTGTTGAGATCCTGACATAGTCCATTTTCAATAAGCTACCCCAACACCTGATATAACAGTAAAATTATGAAGATCGTATTCATGTAATCAAAGAGATCTTCCTGGCATTCAAAGCAGGATCATAATAAACATGCTCTCTTTTTAATTATATATTAATTTGGAATAATTTTACAAAGCTCCTACTGCTTTTAGGTCTCTGTGTACCCAGAAATCTGCATTACCTAGGAGCATATAATGGCACAGAATTGAAACAGATTATGCAAAAACTGAATGCTCCATAGTCTAAAACATGCCCTGCTGTACCTTGCTCATCAATAGTTAAAGGAACTCAGCAGTATCACTCACAAGATACCGCAAACAGAGCCTAAGCAATCGCATGCTTGCATTAACTTTTAATTCAAAAATTTTAGCTGTTGATTTCTTCTATCTTCTGCATTCCTAATTAATGTAAGAGATGAAACATATCCAAGATACATTATTAGCTCTAGGCATGAAACAGTTAACAGCAGTGCAGATGCCAAGGTTTTAATAAGGCTTAACAATAAAAAGCTTCAATCCTCCACTTTCACTAGATTTTGTTGTTGTGGTTTTCCCTTGCTTAGGGCAATCCATCTGTTAATGTTGACTTGCAATATAGCTAAGCTCACACATGTCTGAAGAGCCTAGAACAGCGAACCTGAGCAGGAGCAAGCTCAGATGAATACTGCAGAGAGGGAACGGCTCGGCTGGGCACAGATTAATTGTGCGCACACGCGCACGCACGCGGGCACGAACCAGTGCACTCCCCTCAGCTCCATCTTTCAGGAAACACTTTAAAAATGCAAATTATAGGAGGGCAAGCCGAGCGCCTCAGTTTGTAATAACACATTTAATTATTTATTCTCTGGTTAGGTTTTGACAGCTATTTCAGATGCTATAATTTTTTTTTTTTTTTAAATTTACTGCTGATTTTTCTTAAGCCTATTTCCAATCTGGAAAAGAAAAAATACAATAAAGCCACTATGACAGCAGTGATAAAGCTTAGTAAATATTCATTGTTAAAAATGGCTCTGCACTGTGACCAGTGCGGGTATTCTCCCTGGGCCAAACTGGCTGTGTTTTCAATAAAACCAGAGAAGTATCCTTTCCCTTGAGCCCTGTTAGGCTGAGGCTGCAGTTGGAACTGTCATCCTCACACAAAAGCAAAGGGGCTGGGTTTTACAAACGCAAAGCCTAATTGGGAGATCTTCATGGCTGTACCCTTGACATTTATTAAAGCCTCATCAACAAAACAGGAAATAACCATACTAATCAGCAGACCCATATACAAACTCCTGTTTGTTGGTGTAAAAGCAGATTCACTTCCTATTGTAAAGGAAACGTCCTCTCAGACCCCCAAATCCAGTTATGAATGAATTTTTAAAATTATCTTTCTCAGTAAAGCAAACTTTCATATCTTACATAACTTTTCAAAGTATATTTTACAGCATCTCAGGTAACTATTAGTATTTAACTGTTTCCAAGAAGGGGAGAAGGAAAAGCTCAATGCATACCTCTAATATAACATTAAATATGACACCAATTCTTTGTATTTACAATTTTCTAAATGCTTCAGTATGGAAGAGATACTAATAAAGTGCAGAGGTGCCTCTATTTTGGAAGCAGGATGACCATTAAAGGCAATTGCTCTCTTGTTTACCTAGGTTTGGGGTGGGAATTACAGTACACCAATATAACAATTTAATCACCATCTGGTCCTTACTTTAAATTAGTATCAAATTGCCTAAATTCCACATTACACTAACCTTATACTGATACAGCCATTGGTGAAGATAATTTTAGAGATCTGGGTGAAGAGTTTCATTAGTGGGATAAAGACTACCAGAAAAAGGATTAAATCTAACAACAACATACTGAATTTCACTTTTTTTAAACAGGACACTCAGTACTAGATCAAACATGGTCTCTCTCATATACATGCATTGTGAATATAAATATATATTTTTATTTGGATGTAAACTTTAAAATCACCACTTTTATTAATAAAGAATTTATGTTATCTTATTCAAACACCAAGACCAAAATAAAAACAAGAGTAACAACAGCAGACTTATTTTTCAGAAGTCCTTTGGTTTGTTTGCTTTTGGGGAGGAGGAAGAAATGAATTGCATGAGTGAGAGGTGAGGGAGAGTTCTTGGAGGGCAATCCCCATGTGCCCCTTCCTGCTCACTGGGTTCACGTGACATTTGGGACAAGAGCTGGGGAGAAGAAACCTTTGGTTTGGAGCAGGGCAAAACTGTGAGGCTCTCAGTTCCCAGCTTTGTTGGTAAATTCACCCCACACAAACACGTGTGTGTCCGTGTGCACACACATCCATTTAACACGCGTGTGTACAGATGCATGGAAACACATCTGCACTCCTGCCTTGTTTGCAAAGCTAAAGGACAACTGGTAGAAACAGCAATGATTATAGGATTTAGCACTGTACAGCTGGACAAACACAAAAGCAAAGGAAAGTTCAATTTTTTTGTCTGAACTCACACCTTCAAAAGAAATCTTTAATTGTACCAAGGTGAACCATATTCCTTTGTATCCCTAGACTCCTGTACATAACAATAGGCAGCACTACTATATCAGTGAAGCAGAAAGTCTTTGTATTATTTATAACCCTACTAAAAATAATGACTTAATACTAATGTACCATTTCACCATCATTTAGCAATCATCTGCATCAGTTCTATGTTGTATTTCAGAAACTTTATATTTACTACTGATAAAAACTAATTCAAAATCAAATTGATTAAATAGACAACCCAGATTTTTCTTATAGTATCACCTAGAGCAAAAAATAAATGTCGCTAGATCAGTTGGACTGAATTTATATACTTAATTCTCATATTAGGAAGATACAGGCATTAAAAATCCACATATATTAAAAACATGAAATAACAATATAATGTAAAAATAAAAACCCATACATTAAAAATATGTACATATGCAGGTAAATATTTGCAGAGAAAAAAAGTGTTAGAAAAACTACTTTGTTTACATTTTTGAAATAAAACTGTCAAAATGAATCCGAAAACATTAAAACACTTTCCAAAGTTGAGACATTACACCTGTTACTTCAAATCTAGACTACAAAGGATTAGAGAACAAAAGCCAAGACATTGGCACTGCATGAAACAGCTGACTGATTAACAAAATAATAAATCATAACTATCTGAGCAAGGTTAAAGGCCATATGACTGCCATAACAATTTATTAAAAACACAAAATTAATATGCCTTTAAATAAAAGAGATAGTTTAATACAGATCTATGAATAGACCAGAATGTATTTTTGTGAGAAGCCTTTCTCAAAAACAGTATTTAAGAGTTAAATCACAGATCCATACTTACAGATCTCCTGCTCCTTCCCCTCTCAACAGGAATGAAACACAAATAGCATTTTTTTTCTCCACACAAGCAGTGTAGCAGTATTTCTATAAACATAGCCTTTTAATCACACTATCCAAACACAGGAAAATCATCTTGGAAACAAATTTCACAAACACACCACTGTAAGCAGAAAAAAATCTTTCCCTATATGTATGTGAATGCAAGCAGAGGTTTCCGGCGTCTTACCTGTGCCAGTCTTCGTTTTTCTGAGCTTGTTCTTTTGTCATAATGCGATGTGTAGACAGGAACAGTCTGTACTGCACCCGCACTACACGTTCCATACTCTTCCTCACTCTCCTATGCAACAAAACAGATTTAAATTCCTTTATTTATAATCATTATCTGCAAACATACCCTTCATATTATGCATGCAGATTGCATTCAAAATTATCTTGCCACAATCTATGACTGTCATGAAAATACCATCTGTAGTAAGAAAATAAAATTTAACTTTTCAAAATGCCAGATTAACAGCATGGTCATTTAAAAGTTCAATTGTTCAAATGTTTTTGAAATTTTTCTTAAAATAGCATAATAAGCATCCAAAAAATGGTTCCTTCCCTGTACAGAAAAATTTAACATGGAAGCAAAATTCCAAATGGGAAAAGCCGCTGTAAAACGCCTAAACCATCTTTTCTGATAGTTTGTGAGGCTGCTTTTGCAAAATGAAACTATTGATTCATCTTGAAACACTGCTATTGTTCATGTATCTTACGGAACTAAAACTGGACAACTGCACCTCCTGAAATACAGTGTACTGCAAGACTCTCCCTTCTCAAATTCTCAGCTTGAAGCAAAGGCTTTGATTGTGATATCAAAGCAATCAACTTTATGAAAACATACATCCTCTTAATGTATCTTTGAAGACCTCTGTTGTTCTATGATAAAATATGCAAACAATAAAGAGATTATTCAGTGGATGCACAGAATGACAGATAGTTGCCAGAGGGCTCGTTATGAAAAATGTATTGTTGAACAAAGGGCTAAGCATATTTCAAAAGTCATTAAAAACACAAATCTCATGTGATTTGTAAAGTATAGCTTCAAACTGAAACAGGAAGCAGTGTAAGAAAGTAAATAAAGTGTACTACATACCTTGTGTTTTAACTTACTCTTCACTTCTTTTATTCCTTGCCTCGCCTGGTTTTTTGCCTGGAGAAATAAAAGGACTTAAATTGCTCTGCAAGACACTGGCTGTAGTCACAGAACACGACTTATGATGCCATACTTATTTTGCCTTTTTTTAAACACCTGGTGATATAGAAAAGGGCAACAATCTTTATCACAAATTTCAAACACGCACTGCCACTGTATTTTTTATATTCATGCTTTCTCCACAAATTTAAGGATTTTTTTTCTGTACATCTATGCCAGTGCTGTGAAAACATACATACTCAAAAATTCTCCATTATTATTAGGGACAGGCTAAGAATGGTCATGTACATAACTTCTTTATTTGAAATGCTCGTTTTGTTTTGAAAGGGTATTTTAGCAATAAACATGGTAGAAAAAAATATTAAGATTTTTAAGATGACTGCTACAGTGTTCCAGTCTGGCAACTTGCAGGGCAACATCAACCTTAAGAGAAATGAAGTGATTTCATATGCAGATGGAGATTTTGCCCAGTGTTGCTGAACAGCACAGTGCTGCTATTTAGGGGAGAATTCTGTATGTATTAAAAGAGACAGACAAGAATCATTGTTGCATAGAAAACAGTCAAGAATATTCTTCAATACAGAAAGGAATTATCAATATGGAATACTATGTTGTTAGGCTAAAAAAAGGAGACAGAGGGGGAGAGAGAGAGAAGGGGAGAGAAGGAAACAAAATAAAAGATGGGAGTATAACACTGAAAACCCTAACAGAAAAAAGCTGTCTTTCCTACAAAAATACGGGAAAAAACTACAAAAGTTTTCAAGGTTGTATTGAAAATAGGAGTTTTAAAATACATTCAAGGGCATAAACATCTAAAAGCCACCTATTTTTCTGTGGCTTTTTGTACATGGAAATTCAGGAAAAAAAAATTCTTGAATCAAGAGGTCACAGAATCTTTTTGATCCTTAAATCATACATCCATAAGCTCAGTAAGAGCACGATGGGGTGCCATGTACCAGATGCTAACCTGAAAGCCACTTTAAACTTCCCAGATCCTGCTCACAGCATTTGGATGAATTTTGGAGTGCTTTGTTCTAACTCTGAGGGATGGTACCAATGACATTACTCAAAGCTCTCAATCAGTTATGTGGCAATTAAGAAATGCATATTTCAGTCCTCTGGTAGTAGGCTCCATAAAGGACATCAATATAAGAAATTAAATGGGGTAGAAATATGGATACCATATAAAGATCCTCAGAAGTTTACTGTAGTTCCTGGCATACACAGAAGTTCACTTTGAAGAACCTTTACTAACAAGAGCATAATTATCAAAATTGAAGGCTGAACCACAGTCCAAGATAGTGCCAATGAAGAAGAATAATTTGCAGATGAACCATGTTTTAAATTATAAATAAGTCCATGAATATGAACTATATTTAATTTATTTACCTGTTTCTTTCCACGACTGCTGTGTTTTTCAAGTGATGTAAAATTAAAAATTCTGTTTGAAAACTTTACTTAAAATACTCTAGTACACACTGATTTACTGATTTATTCAGGACTATTTATAATGCATCCAGCTAGTGAAACATTTGGAAAAGCAAAAAGGAAGTCAAAAATCTTTTCCTCTGTATTATAAAAGCAGCTTTAAAACACTTCTCAGTTCATTTTTTTTATTGCTGTTTTACCATACTGCATAATACAGTATAATCTCACATGCATCATGGGGTAGGCAGCCTTTGAAAAACAAGATCTTTCAAGATGAAAAGTATAAACATTAAACCCAGTTAAACATGAGTATTGGACTATCATTTTTAAAAAGGAGCAGATGATTTGCTGCACACATTACTGATGCTTTACCACATCTCAATAGTGCAGCACTTACTGCCAAAGTGAAATTACAGCTGGGTATCAAATACCTAAATGATATTCAAATAAGCTTCTAGTACGTATGAGGACTGAAAGAAAGCCAGCATACTGATGCTTTGATAAAGTCTATTTTTATGTACCATCTAGCTAGAAGACTCTGAAACAACTCTAAATCCTAGTGCTATATGAGAAAACAAATAAAGCTCACTTTCTACAGGCTGAAGAACTTTTTTGCAATTTATTTACAAAATGCTTAGGTTTTCCAGCATTCAGGAAGAATGAGAGGTAGTCAGAAATTGCAGTATTTTTATGTATCATTTATTTGAAATAGATGATCTTACAAATTTATATGCTGTTTTCACAGCCGGAGTGGCTTTGGTCATTGCTGTGTTGATCAGCGCACTTCCTTTCTGAAATACACAAAAAATTTATTTTAGTAACATTTTAACACAAGGCAAACCTTAAGACAACAGCAAGGAAAAATAAACAGTGTGCTGTGAAGAAGTAACAACCCTCCTTTGAAATGGGTAAGAGCAAGCACAGCTGTGTTTCCTCCCCAGCCTGCTGTCTGCAGCTACACAAGGGTTACAGTACGTCATTCCACAGCTGACACATTTATCAAGGCACTCCAACAGAATGATGGATTTTCGGTCTTCATTCACTGTTACCATTTCAAAATCAATTCAGAAGTTAGGCTATTTTTCATGTGTTCCTATAATATTTACTGTGCAATTAAAAAAAACTTTGACCTGACAGGAAGAACTATCTCATTTAATCACACAAGAATTCTCTTAATCTAAAATAATATATGTTANAATATTTACTGTGCAATTAAAAAAACTTTGACCTGACAGGAAGAACTATCTCATTTAATCACACAAGAATTCTCTTAATCTAAAATAATATATGTTATTAATGCTGCAGAATAACAAGGTTATACCAAGGTCCTTCTGCTAGCCAAATTGCACAAATCCATATTAACAAAATTGCTATTTATTAGAAGGGATAAGCTTCATATCAAATTGTCACACCTAATTCAGAGTCATGGAATGCAGCATGATACAGAAAGCAATGAAATCTTTGACTATACAGACATAAAAACCTTATGCATTTTGGCATTTGTCTTGTGTATGGGAATTTTTTTTAATTCTTCAAGAAAAAAACTCAAACAATTTTTGCATATACTATAGACTTGGTATTTCTTGTGGAATGTACTTACATCTTTGTCACAAATGAACAAACTTTTACCATTACACAGTGGTAAGGAAAAGGATGGAGACCTAAAAGACAAGGTGGCCAGTGTAATTACTTAACCAAGTTTATACCTTCACTGTATGCATCCACTGCTGATAAGATCTTGAATTTCCTGAAAGAGAAATGTCAAATTAACACAATCAAACATACATTAAACATTTTAAATGTTGCAACCCTCTTCATTATTGGAATAAAAAATGTAGTTAGAGGATTACTTATTCAATTAATTCTTTCTAGATAGACAAGGAATGTGAAGAGTATGTGCACACTAAGAAAGAAACCCAGGAATCTCTTACTGCCTGTTTTCTGTTTCCTTTGTAAAAGCTTATGTTTTCCCCACAGAAAGTTTTTTATTCCAATTAAGGTAAAAGAGAAATTAAAATGATAAGGTAACATGCTTTTAGAAAGTATAAAAAGAAAAACACTAACTCAAAGGAAATAATAAGAGACTAATTGCATTCAAACATAATGATCCCTCTAGGCAAACTTTCAAACACAACAATGACATGGACTCCAGGAGGCACCATACCAAGGTATGAACATGAGAAAAGTCTAAGGGTTATGTCTCAACTGTATATTCCTGTGCAGAAAAAATAATTTTAAATTATTAACTGTATCTTCTTTCTTTCAGAAACAAAAACCTCTAAAGGCAAGTGAGGGTTACAGACTTCTGTAGGACCACCAAGGACTAAACTGGCCACAAAGGAGCACATTAAATTCACCTTGATGAAGAAGTCAATACTACTTCCCAAAGGTGCTTCAGCTGAACAACAAAGATTAGGTCCATGATCCCTGAGAAAGTTTTAGAGTACATCAGTCACTCGAATACTCCAGTGCTGTGAGCTGCTACTGACCCCATACATGACATTCACTTCGACAAGAACGCTCCAGTTTCAAACAGAGTTTGACCACGTTGAAAGGACCATACTGATGTAACCTTACAGACTTTTTAACAGCTCCCAAAACTCCTCAAGTGTTACAATAATCCACTAACCAAGGCATGGTGGGGATTATTCCACTGGAGAATGAAAGCCAAAACACAGTCCTAGGACATTTCTGAGAACTAACTGGATCATTGGAAAAGGTATTCCCAATTTTCAAAATGAGGTGAGGAAACATGAACTTCTTAGACTCATATCAGGTACTTTAACCCATTCCATTCAATTTGTACAATAATTTTGAGACAGCCAGACTCTCATGAATGATGGCACAAGTGAAAGCAGTGCTTGCTTAGAGAGGAGAGACTCTCACAATCATTATGATTTCATTTACAACGGCAAAGAGCAACCTAAAGCAGAAACAACTAATTTTTCACTTCTTTGATCTGGCTTCCTAGAACTGTCAGGGAAGGAAGCACATAAATTACATGTATAAGGTGAAATCTAACTACTGCTGGGGTGTTAAGGATATTGCATGAACCATAAATGCTTTCTTTAGCATGGTATTTCATCACTTCAATTCTTGTAAACAATGCTCATGTGTCACCTGTCTTGAGATGTCCTTAACAGTGACTCTTTCCACAGCTGAGCTTTCTCTGCCACCACCTGACTTAAACTTTTATTAAACAATAAATGGGATCACAGCAAATGACCAAGTTTAACATTCATCTTGTTATGTAGTGAGACTTCAGGGACAACAATGAGAAAACAGATAAATACTCATCTACAAACAGCCATGCTAACATGGCATACCCTCAGCTAGAGCTGAACCTCCTGAAACCCTTGCAAAAAATCTGAATCCTTAAAACAGATTACTATTACAAGGGAGTTTCAAATGTTTTTATTTTTTTCAGTTTTCCTTCTATTAGCACCAGTGATATTAAACCAATTTAAAAAAAAGCCTGCTTTTAATGTAATTAAAAGTTAATTAACATATTCTTTAAAAAATCGGAGTGCTAAACCAATCCATCATTCATCACTATATTTTTGCATTGAAAAGCTCTTGAGAACTAATACTTCTATAGAACAAAATGTAAGAGAAAATACAATTTCAATTATGAAGTGCAAACTGTAATGAAGATGTCTCAAAAATTTATTTTCAAATGAAGACACAATAAGATTTGACCACTTTTTTTTTTTTTTTTAAGAAAATCATAAAAAAAAAATTACGTTTTATTCTTCAATTTTCTTTTCTGGTTTAGTTAAACTTGCATATGTGGACACATGCAAATTTAGAAAGATATTGCTTAAAGAAACACTTTCTATTTGAATTTGATTTGGTAGTTTTTAAATTATACTGTCTACACTAAGAATGTGTTCACCTGTCCTTTCAAGAGCTTAGAGCTAACAGTAACTTTCTCTGACTTTTCTGAAACCTGGGTTTCACCTGTTTTTTTTCAAACCCTGGGCTTCCTGCTGAAGTTGACGGGAGTTAAGTCCGCAAAGAGATCATAGTTCTACCCCATTAGCGTCACAAAATGTCACCTTCAATTGCACACATATTGTTAGCCCTGCACTTCATAACAATAATGAGACAGCAGTTATGTAAATACTGAGTATGTGCCCTAAGCAATTTGTCCACAGCCTGGCACTATCAGCTTGTCTGACTTGAAAAGCACACAGGCAGTGCAAGGCAGCCCAGTACTGCCAGCAGAGCTGAGCGGTCCCTCCTGAGCAGAGCCAGGTGAGGCACAGTTCACAGCCTGCCGGAGCACAGCCAAGAAAAAAGCTTTATCTAACTTCTACTTCAGTTTTATTGCAGCCTCCTGACCCCTAACTGCAGTCAGCAAATGAGCTCTGAATACTGACATCACCTATCTGAATAATGGATGCTCAAAGTCTCAAATCTGCTTACAGAGCGGTGTAACTTACCCTAGAAAGACAGGGAAGAAGTAAATCTCTGTAAAACTAACCACAGTTTGATCAAGAAACAAAACACCAAATTATCTGCTAGATCCTAGCACAAGACACAGAAGGCAGAAGAAGGTAGTGAAAACAAAAGAAATTATGCACTTTGAGTATAAAAAAGTTATTTTTATGAGGTGCAGATGGCTCTGCAGCACTTGATAGTTTCTCTGTGGAGGCCAAATCCTCTCCTCAATGTGTCCCATTCAAGGACAGTCTTTCAAAGAAAGTCCTTCCAAAGCTGCCATCTGCACCTCAGTGGAGTTGCTCAAATCACATAACCTCCATCTTCTGAGGAAGCTTCTACACAACTTTCAAGATTGACCATAAAATAGCATTTTTGCTGTCATGCATATATTGATCCCATCTTTTGACACTGTCTCTTACACCTGGGCTGGTTTTGGCTGCAATGGAGTGAGCAGCTGTGTGGTGCTGTGTTTAAAACATGACAACACCTGAAATAACAATACACCTCCTAAATGTTTAACAGGAAACCACTCCATAATCCTGTAAAAATCAGCACCGGATTCAGGATGCACTCTTCCATATGGGTTAGCTGATGTGAAAAGTGTTGTAACAATTGTTAGTGAACACAGAGGCAAACAACATGAGGAATAGTATTTTTGTTTACAAAGAAGATAAATTTCCATGTCCATTCTCAGATCATATATAAAAGTAAAAAAAACTTTTCACTTTTTTTAGAGTGACGCATTGGAAATTCATTGGAAAAAGCCAACGTCTCTTAACATTCAGGACATCACCATGATTTTTACACTGCAGGAATAAGTAGATGTGAAAAGAAAATGAGGTGTTTATGGAAAACATCATTATCTAGAAGTTAAGCAGCACAAATGTCAAAATTATTTTGAAAATACAGCTGACACAGAATGCATCATATATATAAATACGCAGTTAAAAATATAAACACTATAGTGATATCTCATCCTATACTGAAGTATAAGTATTACTTTAGAGGATTAAACATACATATCTAATATTACACACATATCTAATATCACATATCACATATTTAATACACTGGTGTAACTAGATACATAGCAGTGTGTATCCCAGCAGTGATTTGTTAAAGTCTAAAACCTTTCCAAGAATGAAGGGAAACAATAGAACAGTAAAAAGATCAATGATGTCTAAAACTTACAAAACATCATGAGGACATCATGTCAAACAGTTCCCAAAGAAGTGTCAATGAGTACTCCCAAATTAATTCTGTACCTCCACAAAAGCCTCCTGCTGTGATTTCTTCCTCAAAAACATCAGAGAATCCTCTTCCTGCATTTAATTTTGATAGCCGACCATCAATAAACTGGAAGTGAAAAAAAAAAAGGGTCACACACACTTTTTTGTCTCTTCTATTGCTTTACAGTGTTAGAGTTTTAAATGTGTCCATTATAATAGAATCTGTATGTTCAAGACCATATATGTCTTAAGGATAATACACTCCTCTCAGATGGACTTTACATCTTCACACAAGAGCAGGTGTTAACTATGAGCAGCAGGAATATAGAGTATAGATCAAGAAAATTATTTGTATTTTCTGTATTTTTCTAATGGCAAGAAAAGAATTTATTTCCTTACTTAACAGTAACTCTGGATTTGTTATCATAACCATATAAAGGCCACCAAGCCATTCCTTGATGTCCTGCTGTGAAATCATGTGTCTTTTTAAGCACTACCCCTTATTTAGGTGCATCTAGGGATGCATATTGCAACAGTTATCCTTATGTAGAGATTACAGCTGCAAGACCACATGAATTTGCAGCTACAAATAAGTGTACACACATAGATGAAATGATCCAAATGCATCAGAAAAAGTCAAAATTAGAAAACTAATGATTAAACCTCTCAGAAGGGATGAATACATTCATTTCAAGAATTATCAGGCTTCAAAGAAGTGGAACAAGCACATTCCTATAGATTTAAAATTCTTTAAGAAGCAAGCCCTCCCTTTTTGTTTTGGAAAAGCTAACTCAAATCTGACAGATAAAGTGAGAAAGCAATTTTCCAATTACCCACTACATCTTCTAGCAAGAATTATGAGTTATTCACTGGTACTAAACAGTACATAGGAATGAACCAGAATTAATTATTTGGCTGCATCATTTTTTATGACTTATTATCCAAACAGTGTCAGTGACAATCTGATGCTTGCCAATGAACAGACCAGTGACATGAAAAAACAACTTTCTCAAAGTACAAAAATTCCAGAAGCAAGAATAAGGTAAGCATGAAGATATTTCTCTCTTCCTTGTCTAAATTCCTTCTTATTTTTTATTTTACTCCAAGCTGGCCTTTTTCCAAATAGGCTGGTTCATGGTCAGACCACTGTGGGATCACTGGATTATTTCACAGTAAGAAAAAGAGATAAGAGCACCTTTAGCTACTGCTGTGAAAAAAAAAAAAAACCCAAAACCAACAACCTCCACTCCCATCCCTTCCTTTGAACTGTAACACATTATCTCTTTGGGGAAAGTTATTAATTCATTCCATACTATAAACTAGCATAAGATTTATGGACATACTCATCATCTGGTAAAATCCTATCAACAGAAGGCTGAGACACTGACTGACTATGAGAGGGTCACACCAATTGAGTATTTAATGTAAATACTGACAAAGAGAACTGTTAGCAAAAAGATACTGGAGACATTATTTAAAAGAAATGATAAGTGTTAGTAGTGGTGGTAGTAGTAGTTGTTACCTTTGAGTAATTTACTGTTAATGGTTGCACTTAAACTGCTACATGAAAAGAATAGCATGTGGAATTACACATAAAATTTATGGGTTTTCTCTTTCCATTTTTCAAACCCACAGACTGAAAAATCTGGGCCTGCTCTTCCAAGAAATGTATTCACTGTGAGATCCAAAGAGCCCTTGGGCGATTACCTCTTTCAATGAAAAACTAGCAATTCCAGTGTTACCCTTGTATTTTAAGGTGACTAAAGACATTACTCTCAACTGATTTTGAATTCTAAAACCAAAAGAGAGAATACATACATTCAGAATATCCAAGTAATTTCATCAATTTTTAAAGCCAAAAGATTTTTAGAAGCAAAGAAAACATCATAAATGGGATTTCCACAAAATAACAGCTCATATCTCACAAGAAGAGAGCTCAGCTCATGAAGATGGCAAATGAAATTTGAATTACTAACAATTTTTAAAGGCTTCTGATTCCTGCATTTGTTAATTATTTTTCTAAGTAACACTTTCTAACATGTTAGGAAAAAATACCAATAAACGTTGCAGATTACCTTGCTGATACAAGTACACTATTAAAGGAGATAGTCTGGCACTAGGCTTCAGGCTAGTTCTAAGAATGAATTCATCATTTCCCTGGACACTCATGAGAACTATTTGCCACATTAGATGCAATTATTAATTACCTATGTTTGCAGCTTGATACAAAGGTTAGTTACCTTCCATGAGAGCCTAATTAAAGGGACAAAAGAGGGATTTCATAGAACAGCACAAATAAAGCTCACTTGTCAATTATGGCAAAACGGGTGTACTTCAAGTACCAGTTTTCTGCTTGGTCTAGGTTTAAGGCTGCCTCTAAGAACTATTTTCTATTTAAAAGACTTTCAGAGCAGAATAAAATACAGTTTGGTCTCTTTGAATACAAAGAACTTTGAAAACAGCTCATTTGTCAGTGGGAAAAACTGGAGAAGATGCAGCTGGGCTGTGGATTAACTGAATAAGTAGGAGTAACCTTTGCAACAAGAACCAGAGGAATAAAAAAAAACTACTACTACTATTAAACCACACACATCATCAAAATTGTTATTATTTCCTAATCCTCTATTATTTCCTTCAATTGAAATAAAATTAAAACAAGCTATAAACAAATTGTAAACTGATTCTGTTTAATTGAACACATTAAAGTGTAATGGGTAAGTAGAGAGCCAGCCCATTCATGGCAGCTGAGGGTTTTGTTTCAGTACTGCCAATGTGACAACATTTTAGAAACATTGCTTGTAAGCAGCTTTTTATTAAGAAAATTTCATGCTACCTCACTGCACAGAGATATCCAAAATGTAAACCACACTTCAATCAGTTACTTCTTCCCATTTCAATGCAATCAACCAGACTTCCAAAAGGTTTCAGATTTCTTATTGCTTATTTTATATAAACACAGTAAAATTGAAGGAGCCCAATTTTGTGATCATATTTTCACGGGGCTTCTATAAAATACCATCCTCACACACATCTTTACGATAGACACTAACCTCTGATTAACACCAAATGTTTTTTAAAAATTAGAAGATTCTACATATAGTAGATTTCCTTAATCTATCATGGTTATATATCTTCAAAGAAGTCCCCCTGATTATTTAAACATGAACCCTTGTGTATCAATCATTCCAGGCATTTACAGGCAAATATATATTTTCATGAATCTTCTGATTTCATTCACATTTTCCTTGATTTTCATAAAAGTCTAGTGATAAGTTTAACACCCTTTTTATGCAATGGGGTCAACTGATGAAAAGAGAGAAAAGTTACAGAATAAAATCAAAGAACAAAATCTATTTCAAAGACTAATCAAACTATAACTGAGCTCTGCCCAGATATTCAACAATTTGTCCTCTATTAATTCAAATTCTGCATTAAGAGATCACCTTGAATACTGTTCAGGCCACCCCTACAGCTCAGGTTTGTGACAGCAAACAAAAGCCCAGCAAACAAAACTGCAGTTGCAGGATGAATCCCGTTTTTAAACAAACACCAGTGAATTCCAATTTAAGTTAAGCACTTTGCTGTTTAGGCTCTTTGGGCATGAGCCAAGAGAGCTGAAAATGAAGTTCAACCATCAAGCTGGGAGATCCCTGATTTTTCTTGTTTAGTTGGGTTGCTGACTGGCTCTGAAGAGATGCTGCACTGGCTCTGCACCCTGGGGTTATTTTTTTGTTCAGTTTCACCACCACTCCTTTGAACTATAACTGCAGATATAAAAATACAACAAATCTGGGATGACTGTACCCAAAGTACTTGTATTTAGATTTCATCCCAGACTTTTGTAGGCTGACAGAAAGGAAAATGTATTCAAACAAAGATATGTTTTAACAGAAAATCCTTAAATATGGGCCATTTACACTCATACCTGTTTAAACAGTTGAAGATTAACAGCTGTTTCCAGGAACTGCTTAACTGTACTGGAACGATGCTTCACAAAACTATTCTCACAGAAAGTAATAGGCTCTCCCTAAAAAAATGAAACAGGAAAAGTTAGGATGGTGAGCATACATATATACTGTAATTCAGTCAAAAAATATGTGTCTGCACCAAATTAATTTTATATTTATTCTACCAAGACATGAGAAGATTGATAAATATATTGCTGATTTAACAGGAAATTATTGAAACACATAACTATTTTATTTTACACAAAACAACAGCTACAAACTGAAACATGGTTATGAAAAATGTTTGAACATTAACATTTAAACAATAAAACATATTTTCCCAGAACCCTTGGATGATGAAAGAAGATAAACAAGTATTCACTGAAAAGTCAGAGTTTGTTGCAAAAACTATTACTGAAAACAATACTCATTGAAAGAAAGATGTTAATGAGAATCTTTATAAACAATCAAATTCTTTCCTCTGTTATTTCCTAATCTCATTTGAAATTTGCTATCTTCAGTGTGCACAGACCACTGGATGTTCCTGAGGAGCATTTCTCCAATTTTGTTATTCTTGTCCATACTTTGTGATAAATACTTGAAGCTGCTTGGCATAACTGGAGAAGTAATTATGAAGTTTGTGTGGCAAAGAAGGTACACAATCAGATTTCACTGTAAAGCTGAAAGGCCTCTCGCCCAAGTTCACAAAACCAAAATGATTACCAGGTTAGCAACAATTACCAAAGATCTCAAAGACACAAAACTTGGAATGCCACAACATGCCCCACCCAAATCTACCATTTGAAATCTTACTAGCCAGAAGCTATGCCTCCAGTGCAGTCCCACCACAGAATAAAAGACACCTCAGCCACTCAAAAGAAGAAAGATCAAAGGCAGCTGCTACACTGATCTTCACAACAGCTCCAGCCACTTTAAAGACAAATTTCTTAATGGCCATGATCACCCCAGCTTTGTGCTCCTGGCCCTGTTTAACTCCAATAGCACATGGCACTTCTGCATTTGCCCATCATTCCAGCTGACTGCAAGGAGGTGTTTTGAGAGTGTCACCAAGCACCTTCTCCAGGAGACTTAGCTGAGTTTGCTGGAGCAGTTGTAAATTATTTTCAACTGTTCCTTACACTTTGTTTTTAAATGGTTCACGTGTGACCTAGGCACGTTGCAGTAAAACCACTGTGATGTCATTTAATAATCTATTCTTATACTATCAAAAACTTCCTTCTTTCCAAGTCTTTCCTTTCTTTCCAACTCAGCAAAGTACTTAAGTACAACAACAAGTCCTGCATCCTTACTTCTTTATGGAAGCTCTGATTTTAGAAAAGTTCTCTCACTGGAAGAACTAGAGCCTTAGATTTGCACAATCCTTGCCCTGTCCCAGGGTAGCTGGAGTGCTCTGAAACACAAACCCAGCTCAGTACAATACACAGCACTGTGTCCATCAGATCTCCAGAAGCACTCAAGTTATTCCCCCTACTCATCCCAAAATAACTGGTAAACATTGTACACATGCAGGACATGCTGGATCTGCCAAACAGCCTGAAATATTTGTGGTACTTTAAACGGCACTGCCTTCCTGACCCACTTTGCATTAGCTATTCTTAAGCTCCTAAAGACTCTTGTCTTAAGAAGATGACCCCAAGCTACTTAGCAAATCAAAGTGCATCAAAACAAATGGAACAGTCTCCAGTGAGACATGGTGGTATAAGATATAGTGCTCCTGAGGGCAGACTCTATTCTCAGTTCTCTTGCTCTTCCAAGAAATTTCAAGGCAGCAAATTAAAAGAACTCCCCATATATACATATATACGTACACACGCACACATATATCGTATTTATTTAATTATTTGGTTTTGTTGTTACACAAAGAAAGCATTTCTGGAAATACAGAGGCTTTGTAGGAGTGCAGCTCTGACTAGATGATGGCTCATGACATACTAGGAAACATTAAATTCAGGAATAAAGAGAGAAAATATTTTCAAAATAAACTATTTAATAAAATAAAAATAGTTATGAAAAATTTTTGAAAATAGTTATGAAAAATGTTAAGCTATGCTTCCCTGTGCCAGTCTCCCAGTTCTCTTGGGACATAGGAAAAAGGAGAGGTTATCTCCCTACAGGAGGCATGCTTGCTCTGCCCTTTCACACCAGCCAGGGATAAGAGACCAGCCAGCCAGTTCTCCTGATGGCACTTCTCGTGGTGGAGCCTTCTAAGAGAACATCAGGAAATGATAGTTCAACACTCCTTTTTAGTGCATGGCTGTAATATTTTTCCAAATACTTTCCTTTAATCACTGAATGTTTCAGATACCTAGTAAGAATGCATGCGCTGGTGCATCTGTTCCTTTATCAGTACAGTTCAGACACAGAAAAACCAAAGCTATTTCTTTGCTGAAAAATCATTTAATTCTTTAAGGAGTTCACATCCAAAGGTCATACGCATTATTTCAATCTGCTGACTGTGAGACTTATTTAAAAATTTGAGTAGGTTTAACACTCCTACCTGTTCAGCACATGAAAATGGGAAAATCCGTTGAAACCTGCAGAAATTCCACATGGAAGCTTTCTCAGGGTATCTGTGGTAACTTTAATGAAATTGCATTAAATAACACCATTAACTCCTAGCTCTATTATTTGTTCAAGGTTCTCACCAACAAAATTGTTTCCCAAATCTTCAAGATTATTGCTGCAAACACAAAGCCTTTTGAAGTGCTATTTAACAAGTGAATTATTGAATCACTATAAACAAAACTGCTCTCAGTGTTTTCAAACATAAAGCTTGTAACATTCCTGTTTCAGCAAATACAGCTGACTACCTCCAGAAACTGAGTTTTGGAGGAATGCTGCACTGATGTTTAACTGCTCAACCATCAACTGGCCCCTGTTGTATTGATCTACAATGTACTTTCAAAACAAGTTCGATCTAAACCCAGTGGGGACTCTGTACTGAAAAGTAGACAGCTAATACTCACACCAAACAATCTATGCCCAAACATGATATCTGCCCTTCTAACAACAGTTGCTATAGAATTTTCTTTCCCTTTCATAGCTTGCCACACACAGCAGGAATTTCTTAGTCTAAGCTACATTCACATTTTAAGCAAGCTATTTATAGAGACCTCAATGGAAAATGAAAACTGAGCTAAACCAGTGTGATAATTTTAAAAGGAATGAAAAACCCTAGATTAGGTGTGTTTGTGCTTTCTAAATCTAGTGATATTTAACTTGAACAAGAAGTAAAAATACCTTTTTACTGCAGAAAATATTGCCTCACTCTAGTGTGACTCATCCCAACTATTAGTTCTATTGCAACAATTAATATAAGTTCATTTTTATATTAAAATTATTCTTCTTAAAAATTTCTGTCATGACATTCAGAGATAAAGGCCAAGGGGCAACTGAGCATGTGCTGTGATTCTTCTCAGGAAGGTATCATTTACAAACGAATTTTTCCAAAATTTGTAAATTTCTTGCAATCAGCCAAAAAACCCAACAAGATTCAGATATACTGATATTTCTTACAGTTAAATTATACCTAAAACCACCTCCTATTAACACAGTATCTACATTCAAAAAAGGACCAGTAACAGTCCTTGACACAAAAAAGCCAGTACGCTTTCAACATGTAAAACAGAATTCCTATGGAAGTAAAATAAATAGTCATAACAGGTATTACAAAGGGTGGTTCTGGATTTAAACACCAATTATGTTCTGCCATTTCATCACTGTTTCTGTACACTGCTGTACTTTTTATACCTAACTCTTGGGGGAAAGGTAAACCAGTCAATGCCCATTTCAAGAGATATCTGTCATTTTGAAACTCAATTATAATCATTTACTATCTCCTCAACCTCAAATAATTCAGGTGCATTCTGAATCTCAATTTTTTTCCAATATCAATTTTTTTTTTTTTGTATTATTCTGATTCATTGTACATTGAATACAACATCTGCTGGACAGCTGATGTCACTGCTTGTCAGTACTGGCCCAAAGCATCCAGTTAACCATCAGTGAAAGACAGGTCTGATAGGTTGTGCTATCGTCACCATGAATGTTATCCTGGCCCTCCATGAACTCCTACTGCTGAGCACACCAGAGCAAGCCAGCAGCCTTTGCTCTTCATTTCCTCTCTGATGAGTGATGTTACAACCATCACAACTTGAAACAAAGGTGTTCTGGGTTTATTTCTTTTGACATCGAGAGCTTCAAGGCCATTATTCCCAAAAGAGGGGAAATTATTCTCTATCATAGTAAATATTGTTATTATTTTTCAACTCTTTCTCCATTCTCTTATCTACTACTCCCTCTCCAGACACAGAATCGGAAAGACAATAGAATTCTTTTAAAGAATTCTTTATGTCACATCCTATTTTATTAACTGACCATATGGCATATGATTTATGAAAAACATGTACTATTCTTTGCCTTCATCTGCCCATGTACATGCAGGAAGAATGTGTAAAGTAAAATAGCTGGGAAAAACACGTCAACAAAATGATAACAAAATGACACAAACTTCACAACTGCCCTATTTGTGTCTATGTCCCACCTATGCCTTCAATTCTGAAACATGGAACATGCAGCATTATAGAGGAGAAATCCCCAGAAGCTGGACTACCCAAAGAAGTTAGGAGCAACACAAGGTTCAAGGCCAAGTTGTGAGCACCCAAAGTAATGGATGCTCACAAAAAATGGATTGCAGTCCTCTATTTGAAGAAGATCATACACAAAACCATTATAATTCACCGTTCCACCGATAATACTTTTTTCCTGGATTACTTTTAGGTCATTTACCAAGTAACATTGAAGAAAATTTTGCAATCATCCCCACATACCATGTGTGAGGTATTCCTTCTGGATTAAACTAAAGCAGAGTTCCAGCTAGTCATGGGTATTCAGCATTCAACACCAGATTAGAATCAGAACCCCAGAGAAGGCAGAAATGCACACTGTGTGAATGTCAGGTCCTTAGCACTAGCTGGGCTGCTTTGCTCTACAGATCCACTCCCATTACACAACATTTGCTAATGTAAAGTGTAGCATATTAAAAAGTACTCTTAACAGTTATATCAATTTGACAGGTTAATTTAGTAATGATTAAATCAGAAAAAACAGCTATTTCTTCTTTTCTTTTACTGAATTAAGTGTTTCATTATCATTTAATATGCACAAAAAAATACTATAAACTTTCTCTATTACATGTCATATTTCCTGTCTGTATTGGAGTAGTCAGATTTTCCATATGGTCCTTTGGAGGCCCACGAACTCTCTGCAAGACCCCTGAAGATTCCCATTTTGCCTTTCACCAATCATTTTTTCAATAATTGCTAGACGTTTGTCCAAGACATATTGCTATACTGGGGAGAATCTGTCCTGTGCTGCAAACAAACAGTTGCACAGAATGAGTGTTCAGTGTGATGAACAGCGTTTGGAGTGAAGTGTTGGATGAGTACAGACACTATTAAAGCTGTTCTTTACTCAAAGTGAATATTAATGACAGTTGTTTCATGTTTCAAGTTGAAATCATACAGGACACACTGTCGCAAAGAAAATAGTTCACTTAGACATGTTTTTAAACTTTCAAGCAATTGATAACTGTCCAAATACATTATTTTATTTTTCACCAGGAGGCTTCTGATCTTCAGAACTGTACCCCAAAACACCTCAGTTCTTGATTTTGAAACTATAAGTTTATTTATAGCAAAATTATTTCAAATCTATATGGAAAATATTTTCATTTAAGTATTACCCCTACAAACTTTCTACAGAAATACTACTTGAGTTCCTGAAAGAATGTAAATTAAGTCTGTAGCTGTAGTTTAAATTACCTTATTAGACCTGGTACCACAGACTCCAAAACAAAGGGAAGTATTTTCTTTGCAATAGCAGTTTGAGACTCTGCAATAGCTTTGAGATTCTTGACAAATATTCCTAATACAGCCAAAAATGATTTGATTTTTTTCAGCTTTCCAATTCATAAAGGAAAGGCAAATGCAGAATAAGCTGAATAATCATGTGAAAATATTTTTAATTTCTATTAATCCACAGCAAATTCAATTTTTCTTTCACAACAAAAAATTCTGTGAAATACTGAATTAGTTACTGAACACAGCTTAAAATAACAGTTACAAGGGGGTTTTATTTATTTTCAAATATGTTTTGTCTTTGGACAACTTGATATCAATCCAAGATACGCTAGTATTTGCCAGCAGACTTCTGCCTGCTAAGATATTCTGAAATAACTTGTCTTTAAAAAAATAATCAGGCCACAATGGTTTCATAAATATCTTCTCTTATATGCAATCAGTGAAGCCAAAACCAGATAAATCTGCGAAAGAAAATAATGCAGAAAGAAAGACTTCAAAGGTCATTTTTACAAATGTTTGCCAGTTGAAATGATGCACAGTGCACTGTTTCCAATACAGTGCAAATGTAGATCTCAGATATGCCAACAGCTAAACTGAAATAAAATGGGAATCAGTTAAAAGGAGAGCTCATTTCAAAAGAGATGCTAACCAGGATGCTAAAGAACTTGCACACTCAGTTCCACATTTACCAAAACAAAGGACTGACAGAAGCTTATTTCTGGTCAGAGTAGAGCTAAGGACATCAAGCAGACTGACATCCTTCTGTTTGCACATATCCTAAGTGTCCAGAAGACACTTTTTGACTTAACAGCTCTTACTGCAAGCTGCCATGAGTTGGCATGGACTAGTGTCCTCACCTTTAGACTAAGGAGTGAATTACATTCAGGTGATGGCACTATGGAATAAAGGACAACTATCTGTTTTGTTGAAATGATTTGTTTTATTGAAACAAGCAGTGTGTTGAAATCCAGTGATTTCTAAAACAGGTGCAGCCCTTTCTGTATGGAATGCAAACAGGATTTCCATATTGTAAGAGAATTGCTAAACACCAACACGTGAACTAAACCTGAACACAGCTGCATGTCTGCACGGGTTACCTGCCCTCTCACAACAGTGGCTCCCAGTGGCACAGGCAGCTGCTCTGCAAAATGCCCGTGGCACAAAAGACTACCTGGAAGAGAACCATGTGGGGAGAAAGAAAACCAAGGCCCCAACTGTATTTTAAAGTTCCCTCCAGTAAAGCCCTCTTCTGGAATTAATAACTATCCTATCCATTTCCATCAAGGAATACCATAGCTCCTTAGAGTGCTCTTCTCACCCCCAAACAAATATCCACCCATGTTCCACAAATCTACCAGCTTTACTAACTTGACTCTTCAAGTGAGGATGATTTTCTCCTGTCAAATCTGAATTTATCTGAATCCATCAGACAACCAAATCTCCGATCCTCAGAATTTGATTCACCCAATGTTACCTCAGTGCATTTGATCCAACCAACTACTACCAGTAGTTTGCAAGAAAAATAATCTGGACTGATGGATGAAATTAATCTCTAAGTTTTTCCTGATAAATTACTTCATCTCCAACTCAGTATGTGCCACCCTCATTATTCATAAATTATGAAAGCTTATAAAACATTAATCAACATAATACCAGCAAAATATGAAAAATACAAATTCTGAGGTTCTGATGAGATGAAATGGGTTTTCATTTCTCCAGTCTTCCAAGTGTAATCAAGATAAATGTGTAATAGGAGAGATGCATGTTTGTCTCATATCTGGCTTCTGCTAGGAAAGAAGCTTCTGCCCTCCAATACAGCAAAACCTCTGGAAAAATGATGGAGTCTGAAAGGCACAGCCCCTTCAGTTCTTCACCACATTAAACCATGTGAGCTGGGTGTGAGTAGCTTTGCTAATAAAACCTGATTTTATACTAAGCAAAGAATAAAACTGATAGAAATAAGAAAATAGCTGACTTTGGATGAGTATTTTTCAGTTCAATTCACTGTCAAGAGATGGTGGTATCTTCCAATTCCTTAGCACAGAGTAAGATCTGAAACAGAATATTCCAGACCGGGATAAAACATTTCACATTTTCATTGAAAGAATGAGACCATGCTCCTATAAATTCAGGGGGAAAAGCAACAGTGAAGCCATCTTACTGGTTTGTATCTCAGTGCATCTCTGTAGGAGCCAAAGAGTGCTGCCTGTGCCCGAAGGAAGGCCTTGGCCACTCCGTCGCCCGTAGCTGTCGACTGCTTTTTCAGTTTATTTTTCAAGGCCGAGACCTGCGTGACAGAGTGGAACAGTTAAATTAACACCTCAGAAATTGGTACAGCAAGGTATGAACCCAATCAGCAGGCAAACCATAGTGTCTATAGGTCAGCCAAAAATTCATCCTCCTCCTTGATAGCTTATCTTTTTAACTGCAAGGAGCACCTGCTGGTCTGTTAATTGAAATGAAGGCAGGGGATGATGGTAGAGTGCTAATGCAGATTGGTTTATGCTCTCTTTTTTTTTCCCAAGGCCTCTTGACATAAATTTAAAAAAGCTTAATTATTTTACAGTAAAATGTATGAATCACTTTATTGCAGATTTTTGTTCCAGGATAACATGTATTTGCTTGCTTGAATGTAGACAGTTGGATCTGTTTTATTTAAGCTATGAAGGTTTATTTTTAAGGACTCTTAATGGTCACTTACTGGTCAGTGCCAAGGAATACCTCTTATTTTAGGTCAAATTCCTATCTTATATCATTTCTCATGCAACATGGGAGCACCTGCTACCACAGTCAAATAGTTGAGAAAAGTTTTTTGTAAATTCAGTGTAACACTGCCTCCAGAATTGTCTTTGAAGATAAATGTGAAACGGAAGAAAAAAAAAACCAAAACCACTAATTAAGAAGTGCCTGCAGTTTAGAAGAAAAAAAGACCATTCTGATTATAGTGCTTGACTTTTTAAAGGAGGTTTGTCTTTTTTACCTGGCAAATAACAACCACTGGTTAGACAGAATTAGAAAAAAAAGAAAAAAGAAAGGGGGAAAAGTTTTAATTTAAGTAACTGTTACTTCAACATATTTTGGAGGAAAATCATATAATTCTGGAATTATTACAAGATATGTGGAATTATACCCAGATATAGTCTATACTCTCCTAATTTCCATCATGAGGGACACCTGGAAAATAAATCAACTCTATTTACACAGAATACACATTTCTACATCACTTTGTATTGCAACATACCCAACCGAGCATTATTTAAGTCCCTAAATGAAGTAACATTCTCAGTCGCTATTTAAAAGAATATTATAAACACAAACTTCACACCAAAACAGCTTTCATTCTTTTGGAAATATATGTAAGAATGAGTATCTTTTTGTTTCTTTATGCAAGCAGTCCTGACTGCTCTTGTAGATGATGATTGTAATTGAAGTGTCAACCTAATTAACAACTAAACTTTGAATAATGCTAATGAGAACTGAACATGGCATCAGAGAAAAGACCAGCTCTACAGGTGATAAACCTTCACAGTAGTGACATTTTCCAGTGTAAAGTCACAGTTACTGTGATCTGATCAAAGAGAGAGACCCCCATTGGGTCCAATTATAACTATAGTTTGGAAAAAAAAATTATTGAGTTATGATGTTCATAATCTATGCAGAAAGGCCTTTGCAGTATAGGTCTTTTCCCCATAGCTGTGATCTTTTCAATTTATATCCAAGCTCCACAGATCTAGATAAAAGTTTAGAGCCTGATTCGTTTAGCCCATGGAAAGCACACACCAAGGCTCATTTACGTTCTTGCCTTACACCTCAAAAGGAAAAAAAAAAAGTACAAGTCCAAGTACAAAAACCGGTTAAGAAGTTCAAGGTTGAAAAAATTGCATGTCTTGGTTTTGTGGTTTGATTTTTTCTTTTGTTCTGTATTGTATGATTATTTTACAGTTGTAAAAAATAAGACTTCATTGTGGGGAAAATAAATGCATACAAGGAAGACCTGCCCATAGACAGAAGCACAGTTTGACTAAAATAAAAGCAATAACATTAATTCAACAAGAACTGTCACTGTTAAAATTTTGTCTCTGTCAAGGCAGGCAAAGTATCTTCTAAATGTAAGGGAGGGAAAAGGTAGAAAAGTCTCTACACTCTTTTAAAACTACATTCTTCTAAATTATGCCTTATGATTTTGGAAAAATTATGGCAGTTGATAGGACAGGTTAAGAGAAGAGAGGGGATAAAGATAATGCAGAGCAGAGGGATTACATGACCAAATGGGGAACATGAATGAAAAAGGTATTTTTCTAATTTTCTCAGTTCTAGCAGACCCTAAGCACCCTATTGTAAATTTGATTAACAGGACGCTTTAGGCAAAAAACGTGTTAAAAAGAACAGCAGAAAACAACCAATCTCCTGCTCTAGCTCAGCAATATTAAGACCCTCCGATGGGCTGGCAGTTTGGAGGCAGGCACTCTAGACAGATACACATCTTGGTGCACAGTCCTGGAGGGAGCTTGAGCCACATAAAGGCAATGCCAGAGTTCAAAGAAAGCTCCTCCAACTCCTGCTTCTCTCAGGGGGCAATGCTTCAAGGCAAGCAGAGCTCCATCAGATTATTCTGCAGAAGAACAAGGAGCATGGTGCTCTTAAGTAGAAGCCTGCAGAGATCATGTGAGCCACAGCAGTCTGTGAGGCACAGCTCTGATGTGCCTGCTGTCCCCAGCAGGACCCTGGCTGCAGCACACCTGAAGAGCCCTTGGGACCTGCCTTGGCCTCCTCCAAGCTGAGGCCAGTGCATAGTCAGAGCTCAGCCCAGCCACACTTGGGTAGGCTGATGCCAAATTCTCCCAGTTCCACATCTGAATCAAAGACAGAGTGATCATGCAGTTGTTACAGCCAGGATAGCAGGCATAGGTAAGAGACAGGGTGCACTGAACTCCTTGGAAGGACCTGGTACACAGCAGGATTGTGATTGCTTAGATCCATGCACCTCAAACCAAGGAAATGTGAGACCACTTTGGGTGACATCGTCAATAGCACTTAAGATAATTTTAAAATTACACGATTCTGACACCAAGCCAAAAAAATAGATAGCAAGCAGCATCTGTATAAAAATCTTTTCCTCATATATATTTTATATTTTATATATTGAATTTTTTATATTTTAATCCATCTACCTAACTATGATTAAGAATGCCAAACCTTTTTTCTTCATCTCTCTCTTGCAGAAATAGCCTTTTACAAAGTTTGAAAATGAAGAACTGCAAGAAACAAACTGCAGGGGTTAGAATTCTGTTAAAATTTATTTCTGAAAGACACCAGTGATCTGCTGCAGAAATGGTATTATTAATTTACACTAGAAGCAAACCGTTTTTATCTTCTCCTAGCAACAGTTTCTCATAGGAAGGCAACTTCATTGGACACTAAACACTGCCAGTGAAGAGCAATCAGAACTTCAGGAAGGTTTAAATCAATACAATAGTTTTTCAAAGACACAAATACACTGATGTACAATTAAGTGTATCTAAAATGCAGAAACATACTGTGTTGGTCATTGAAATAAAAGTATCCTTTATTTAAATGGTTACCCATACATCCTTTCTAGGTCTCCTAAAATCTAAACATCTGATAGACAGAAAACATGACTCATATCTCTTCAATATCCATGTGACTAGAAGAATCACATATAAATTTAAATACAAATAGAAGAATTATGTTTGTATATTTTTGTTGTCTGAGAAATACAGGACCACACACTGGAGTTTTGAAGGACTATTAGATCTCTGAAAAAAAACCATATCCAGTTATTTCTCTGGTATTAGCAACACTTCTTATGTTTTAAACTACTTTTTGCTGTTCTCCGTCAGATGATACCACTATAAAAGGTAAGTAGAAGGTCACTCTCAAAAACAAGAAAGTAAGAGATCACAGAGAAAAGGAACAAAACAAAAACCTCAAAACAAACCAGAGTCTGATATTTAAATCATTATTTATAGTAAAGCTTCTATGTACTTGATTGTCTACATGCAGAGGATTAGGCATCTCAGGGAGACCTCCAGCATTTAACCAAAATTTTTTCATTTAGACAAAAACAACTACTAAATGCAAATGTTTTCAAAAGTAGTTGTACTTTTTAATCTCATATTTTAGCTTTTAAAACTATATCAAGGTTCAACACAATCTCAACTCTAAGTTGCTCATAATAAACAGTCGCTTCATAACACAGCAAACACTGCTGACTGCTCTGAGTTTTTAAAAGATATAAGTAATATTTTTGGCTATTTTCTGATGGAAAAAAACATCATAATTATGCTATTTATATTTTGCAAAAAAATATTTTTAATTGCACTGGTATACATTTACTTTAATTTCTTTGTAATTCCATTAATCATCATATTTTACGAAATAATTTGCACACTCAGTAATCGCTGCATAAAGCAATTAAATTTCTACATGAATTACAGCCTACTTCTCAAATGCTACTTTTAGAACAGTAATGTTCATATGCCAAATTTATGGTGTTAAAATCCTCTGACTTTAGGAATCTCAAAGCCAAAGCTTTAAAGTCCAGTTTAGATTCTGTACTGCTTCACAGTGTGTAGGTACCAGGCAGTACAAACACTACACATCTTTCAACAGCTCTGTAGCTTTTCAGTTGACAATATTTAAAAACCACAGAAGAAGCTAAAAGACTATAAAGTCTGTTGTTTTCTGAAGATCATATTTATAAAAGTTCTGCTCAGTCTATGATTTCAAGTCATTAAGACTTGGTTGCTAGAAGCGATGTTGTCAATTCTGCAAGCTGTTTGGGAAAGTGTTCACATCTGAGCAAAGGAGAAGTCTTTATGTCAGAGTTAAGTGCAAGCAGGTATTGCAGGGTCAGGCCCAAAATTTATAAATTTCAGTCTGTGGTCATGAATGTTCTTCTAATGCCTTATATTATTAAAGTGGTGATCTCAGTATTATTATATTAGGAAATTTACTCCCAGAGAAGTAGCTCCTTACTTTTTGTTTTTTAATTAAAAAATAATAGACAAATTCACAGTGAAATGATGAAATTTAAAAACAAGCTTTCTTGTCAGACGAGTGAAAAAAGAGGGGCTTTCCCCCTTCCAAGAAAACAAAGGATTCCTGAAAGTCTTGCCCTGATTTATTCTTCCAATTTTAAATACCTTAGGAGTAGCGGAACTGCTACTGGCATGGTAGTATTTCTAACAGTCAATAAATCTAAAATATTATGTGTGAATATTGGAATGAAGCCATTAAGAAGATTACAGCATGCAACGCAGCAGAGGGTCCTCATGAAAAAAGGACTGGTAATTCAGGACAACTGTGACCACTGACCTTTGAACAGTCAAGACCACTGGTCAGTCTGACAGAATAATAGAGTTCACATGCATGGAAAGTCATCTAGCCTGTACCTATAATTTAAATGCTTAAGTGAATGATTTAAAAATGCCTTTAAATCTCAGTTAATTTATTATACAGTTTATTAGACAACGCCAGAGAATAATGTTTCTTTCAATCTTAAATTTATCCTGAAAAAATTCATGATTCGAGCGCATATACATGGGTAAACCATTAAATACCTATGCTGTGAGAATATCATCAGGCTTATTGATCAAGAAAATAATTACTCTGTTTCCTCTGGACACAAGAAACAATTTTAGAAAACGTGGAAAATACTGCATTTCTTTTGTTAGGCTGTTAACCAACCTGGAAACAATTTCTGAAAGGGACAGTAAGACTACAACTTCTTTTATATTTTCAGTTCTTCATTCTATTTTAATGCCTTTCAGAGGTACTCATTATATTTTTTCATCAGAAGTTTTACTACTTTTGTATGTATGCTTATGAGGTTTTTCTATACAAGTTAAAATGCTTCACACATGTATCTCTGATGTTCCCTTTAATGTTTTAAGCCTGACTTACCATTTTGACTCTACACTCCTGTGTCTTATACTTTTCCCCAAGATGTCAGCAGCTGCACTGCCCCTCATGAATGCAAAAGGAGGAGAAGCATTTTGTCACCTTATGAACCAAACACAGCCCTGTGCCTTTTGTCTGTGCTTTTTGTTTCCAGGTTTTCCAACTACAATTGTATATGCATTCCAACAAAATGTTTTATTAAATTGCCCTAAAGATTGAAGTGAAGTAAGAGATGGGATTATTCAAATTAAAAGCTTCAGTACAAAACCCTCAAGTTCTGCAAGTATATTTTGCATAGAATACTGGGGTTTTTTTGTTTTATATTAGATATGGGAAAAATATTATAAATCTAGTCTGTAGTCTGTACACTTGCATAACCTGCATTAAGATTTGCAGTAATAACCTGCATATATCCTGGGAGACAATACACTTCTAGAAGCAGGAAGATCTGTATCCCTATTTCCTTCATGCTAGCCTGCTTATTTAGAGATCATTTTGATATGCACCTGTAAAACAGATGACAAGTGCCTCTTATTGCACAAAGATCCATTTTGGCTGTTCAAAGCACCTCCAGCTGTTACTCTGGTGTCTCATGGAGTATGATACCTAATTCTCAATTCCACATCCAGCTATTATTTGGCATGCAGGCCTCATGACATTATAACATCAACCCTATGCACTCAGTGGAAGTCCAGTTAAAGCTCCTGACACACCAGGAAATGACTCTTTCTTTACTTAACTTGTTGTACTCTCAAATGACAGAGTACAGTCAAAGTTACTGTATATATGTTTGTGCATGTATCCATGCATATGTAAATCACAAAACACCACAAAAATAAACCAATTCAATAATAAATACAGTAATGTAAACCACAGAACATCACAATAATTTTTATAGTCTTTCACATTTCTGAACTACAGTTGATACCGAGTCCAAAGACTGACCAGATGATCTACAAAATGTTTAGACTTATTTTTAGATCATTAAAATCAAAGGGCAGTGTCACAAATACTATCATCAAGAGTTTGACTTCTATTGTACTTTATATATACAAATTATCAACAGTAACAAAAGACACAGTATGCCACCATAGGATCATGCTTTGATTACGACAGGGGTATTTTATGATTTACAATTTCAGAAAATGTAACTCTTTGATTTCATATTTTTATGTAAAATTCTTTGTCTTGACAACTATTTGTGACAGCTTGTGCATCTTTAATTGAATAACAAAAACAGTGGTTTCACAATTATATTCTTTTAAAACTCTACTGGGAAAAACAAGACAAGTGAATTTTGTGACTGTTTAAAATTATATACAGAGTATGTTCTCCTATAGGCAATAAAGAAAAAAAAAAAAAAGGCAAAAAAAAGCGGGGGGACACCCTCTGCAAGATCAAAGTCCAGAAAGAACTGGCACTTAATTTATCATCCTTTACAGACAAAAGACAGCTTTCGTCATTTCAAAAGGATCAGATGTCTTTTATGACAAACTGGGTTTGCAGTTTAATTTACAAATAGAATTCTAAGTAAGCAGTCTTTGCTCTGCCAAAGCAAATGACAAACAGTATAGGTTTTCATTCACGCAGCCCTCAGCAGGATAGAAGAGATTAAAATAAAACTGAAATAATTTAGAGAAAACAAATAAATGTTTCACAAAGTTGAAGAAGATCAAAGCCTGAATTTTCTGACCCCAACTGTACAAGCATTTCTTATTATATTGACCAGTGCCATCAGATCATTAATTAAAAGGAAAGCGCTGGCAGGTGGCAGGGAAGCAGAAGCCGATAATTGGCCCCCTTCTTCTTTTTGCCTTCAAAAACTCTCTCGTTCTTTTGCAAGACATGCCACTAGGCAGACAGAAATGCCTACTTTGTAATATAATGATTAAGATGAGATGAAGAGACTCTTGCGTCTAAAGCAGCTCTGCCTAATGAATGCAGCTAGCTTTATAATTATGATCCTACTTTTACAATAAGGAATATGATGTTCCATTCAACGTCTCCTCAGCTGTCAAAAAGGTAAAAATCTCAAATATAGGGGTCTGCACTAGGTGCTTTTCACCCCCTTATTCCTTTTATAGCAGTTAGCAAAACGAGGCAAAAATAATTATAAGTAATTCAAGCACCTATATAAGAAAGAAAGAATGAAATGTCTAAGACTCACCACTTCACCAGGTAGGTTGTTCAGGTCATTAAAAGGGGTTTCTAGAGTGTTTGTGTCAACATTTAGCAAAACCACATCCTCCAGTGATCTATTTTTCACTCTCTGTTGGGAAGAAAAAAAAAATACTGGAAAAACAGTTTACTATGGTGTCTTCCTGAAGTCCATTTTTCATATACTGTGCTAAATTACAAATGATGATTTTATACAAAGGACAGTAATGGCAAAAAACAGTTGGAGCTTTAGATGGAGAATTTGTGAATTAGATACAGCATTCAGAGTAGCTTTTAAAAATACTTCCTATTCTTCAAACACTAAGGTGATATTAATAATCTCTGAAAGGAATTTATACAGAATGCAGTTGAATATATTGGATAAATATATACTGGAACTATGCATACCTCGTAACAACATTTCATTCTCTCATATTTGTGAAAATCAGACAGGATGTTAATCATATAATCAGATGAAAACCAGAAAAAAGTACAATTATTTGTAGATTTATTTAAGTACCAAGCACGTGATGCCTACGATTACTACAGAAGAATGAATAAAATGCTTTTTCATCAGTGTACTTGGCTAGCAGCTAAGAATTAAACAATTTGTTCCTTTCAGGAAAAAGGGACAGAACTCTTTTCTATATGGTCCTACAATAATACATAATAATGTAGTGCAGGAAATAATTCCTGGAGGAACTGACTTCTTTTTTTTAGGGCAGATCTTCCAGTTCCATTATTTCCTTACTGAATAAGAAAAAGCATCCTAATCAAGATATTATGACTGATGCATGCAGGTCATAATGATTTGGGAGCACAGAAGGCTGTGCCTGGAGTTGAGAAGTGTAGATGATATAGAAGGCCTTTTTTTTGAAAAACAAAAGTGCTGGTGGCTCAGAGAAGAACCCACCCCATCACCTTAGCAGATGTAAATTGATCTTTAGAAACTGCTTTAGCAGAAGTGCAAATCAAATAATGTTTCCAAATCAATTATCTACTCTGCATGATAATCAGATGGCACATGTAGGCTTCACAACATAATCCAATGGTTATGGAAAAAGGCAAAACTATTTCCTACCCAGCTATTATGTACCAGTCAGGTGACATGTTCTACTGTGGGTTCTACTATGTTGCTTTACATTCAAATCAGTAAAAGCCACCTCTTGTTTTTTGGCAAAAAATACTAATTTCTAAATTAATAGTTAGAAATGTTATGGGATGGAGATTAGATTCAAGTGTTCAGAGGGACAGGAACAGAAATTATCTGGGAAATCACAATAATGCCGAAATCTGAGTGATGGTGACTCCAAAATAAATGTTACCTGTTCCTGAAAAAAAAATTTTTCCTCATTATTGTGAAAATCTGTTGCTAAAGTACTAAAAGGCAGGAAAATAGCTACCACTGAGCTATTAATAAGAAAGAGAAAATCATGACGTAGAGCTACATGCCTTCATAAAACACTTCAAAAGTAAGATTTCAATGAGAGACATTTTTTACTTAGTAAAGCATATGAAGCTTAAATTTTGTAATTATGCATGCTAAAATACAGAGATTTTTTTGAGAGCATTCCCATTAAATTTTTTTTATGGCACACACACCTCATGCACTTCCCAGTACACTTACAGCAAACTTACCTCTATCAAGCTTAAGTGGACGCCAATTAGATAAGGCATCGGTGCACTGAAGGAAAGGAGTGGAAAACATCAAGTTTTAAGTACAAGACTAGTGGAGTGTTTTAAATATTGGCATATAAGACCCTAGTCACTGTTTAAGACAATATTAAATGAACACAATTGCTTCAGGAATGTCTACTAGACAAGGAAAATTTATTTTACTCCGCAGTAAAGATGACAACAAAATAAAGGATGCTGCTGCAAATTATGAGGCATGACCAAGGAGGCCCCAGAGCTTTTCATCCAGACCTAGTTCCAATAACTGACCACACTGAAGTAACCCATCAGATGCTCTCAAAGGGGGCTGGTTTTAAAACACCAGCTGGAGGACACGGTCCCACTTACCATCACCACAGTGCAACACAAACATCATTACTACTAGATTTGGTTCTGAACCCTCCCCTGACAAGCCTTTGGAAGCTGTATAATATCCTATTTAACTCAAGATAATAAACTTCTCCTTTCCAATTTCCTTAAGACAAGGAACTATACTCTCCAAATAGAACAAATATCCACACAAAGCCACTGCAGTAAGACTGCCTGCAGTATGCAAGCAAGAAACTGAACGAGGCTGATTTATCATGGTTTCCTACATTCTTCTGTTCTGGCAACATCTGACTAAGAATATACTCAGTGTCCAGCACTGAAGGAAGAAACTTCCAACAATCACCATGAGACTTTTGGGTACTGTGAGATTACTGACAATATTCACTCCAAGGAAGTGAGCAATTGACAGGCTAATTTAGGCAATTCATTGGGAAATTAATCACTAACAGATTACAGAGAAAAAAACCTAAATAAAAATAATCCCTGAAAAATAATGGAAGGCAAGATGACATACAAAGGGACACAATTCACACACAGTAATTTCTCTCATGGCAATAATTTGATCACAGATCTGAGCCAGTGGCACTGACTGATTGGTGATTGACTTTCCAAGGATGGGGCAAGGTTTCACTGCATCAGTTCACGTGGTCTCATCCATTTGGTCCCACCTCTGGGACCAGAAAAAGCAATTCTCACCTGCCTACAACTACAGCCCATTTTAGAAAAATCTGCACACCCTATGGATTAGCCAATTGCTCTCATTAACAATGTCCCACAGGAGAGGATCAATGCAAAAAAAATCCAAACAAAAACCAAGAAACAAAACAAAAAAACTCAGCCTGACTGAGGCCCAAACAAGACTTCATTGTGTCTATGACATCAAAATATAGGTTTGCTGGAATTGCAAATGTCATGGCTTAAGGTTTCTAGGCAATGGGGCTTCCAAAAAGGAAAAGAGGCCTCTGATTTTCCACACATCTTTTTCTTAACCCAATACTGACAAAATTTAGCACTTCCTGATGACTTCATCCAGGCTAATCGTTATGTCTTTGTGAACTAAACACAAATTACATGGAGCTGTAAACGAGTGTCACTCCAGAGAAGACACCCATATATATTCAGAGAGGATTTAAACAGCTTTAAACCACTCATTAGTTTAAAGAATGCTTTGTACTATGTAACGTATTTAACCAAGCCAGTAAGAATGATTATGGCTGACACATAACTGAGAATTCTGCTCAGGTTCCTCATATCAGGATATCTCCAAAAATATCAGTGTTGCAAATAATGTGAACAGGAAAAACTAGAGTGAAAACAAGTGCTATGTCATGTATGGATTTTATGCACACTTGTTTTCTCATACATCAACACTGTGCCAGTAGCTTCACCACGCCTGTGCTGACTTAAGATAGCTGAGGATTTGCTCCATTAATAAATCTGCCATTAAAAAGGGAAGCATGTAGTTCTTTTCTCTACAGAACAAAGCAACAGCTACATCATTTCAATTTTGAAGTTAACAGAATAAAGGTACAAAGCACATCTAGAAAATGGATGAAATAAAAACTGCAGGCATGGAAAGTCAATTTAATCATATTCAGCAAAAAGTAATTTTATTACTGCTGGATTCTGAAGTCTTAACAGCAGAGGACTGTAATATGCACATGAAATTGCTTACTATGATACTACTGGGAGCTGCTATAGAGTTTTTCTCTTGCTTATGCATGTTATCATCAAAAATATCAATCAGTGGTATCACTGCCCAAAATGATTACTATGTTATGCAAAACATCCAAGTTAATTGGAAAATAATTGCCCCATTCTCACGAAAACAGGCGTATGTAAATCCTAATTCAGAAGAGACCAAATCACATAAAGACCTATTGCAATTGTAACTTGAATTTTCTGATTGCATTACATTCTCAACAGAGCACCAGTGTAACAGATGCTTTATCATCCACAGACAAAACTGGCATATATTCTAATACTGGTGATTTAGTTTGCCAAGATATTAGACAGAAACTTCATGAAATTAGCTTTATTTTTCACAAAAAATAATTTTATTCAAATATAATTACTGTATCAATGTTCAAACTTAATTTTTGTAAGAGTTTTCTTAAAAACCAGCCACCCACTCCACTGAGTGCAACAGACTCCTTTTACTTACTGAAATGTAGAAGAGAAATCAATTTTTTATAACATAATACAAAACCCAATTTTTTATTAACTGCGCAGTGGATTTTTTGCTGCAGCTACAATGACTATTACTTTCTCAGCCTATATTTTGCTGTCTTCTAGAAAAAGAAATTTGTTACATCTCCTTTTTCGGATGGTCACTCCAATTCTCACACTGGAGCTCTCACAATGGCATTCAAGGCCAAGCTAAGCTGCATGGGGGTACAAAACCCCTCCTGAAGTCCATCAACAGACACTGTTCTCACCCTGGAGCTTGGCACTCACAGCCTGGCCAGTCCTGAGGGTGGTGCAGTCCACACTGCCCCTCTGTTTTGGGCTACTCCAGCATCATCTGGTACATTAGGTCTAAATCCAGCCTGTAAATCAGGCAGCAGGATAGAAATTAAAAGATTTTTTTAATTAAAAAGGCAAGTGAAAGTATTGAAATAATTTTAATATAGCCTTGTTTTGCTCAAAGATACATTCTTCTTTTTACTTGCTTACAAAATGTACCGGCTAGGCACTTTATGTAATTGATCAAATTCTAACCCCACAGAATTGTATCCTTTATCTTTAAGGTATTATGAAGATTCTTAGTCCAACTAATAGAAAAAAAAGTGGATTTGTCTCAAAATATGCTATATGATTAATGTACAAAAAAAACCAGTTACAGAATCAGGCCTATCTTTACATTAATAGATTTAAATGTATTTTATCTTTGTTTATAAAAGCCTTACTACCACAGAATGAACAAATTATTGAATTGATATTCCCCTACTTCACATATTTGAATGCCATTTCAGAACAACACTAAGAAAATGAGAGTTCATAGGAGACATTTCAAGAAGTCCAAGTAAAACAGTGACAGTGAAATTTCTAGGTATGAAAATGTATGTTGAGCTAAAATGGCACTTTTATAAAATGAACTTTGCTTATCAAAATGACATAAAAAATAGAAGCATGCAAAATATTTTTTGCATTCTTTGATTAATTTTAAATTGGCACGATACTCTTGGACTGCAGACTAGGTCAGGCCTACTACCAACTCTGACCTTAAGAATTCATCAGGTTTTTTAACTTGATAGATTATATACCTATGAGGAGAACATTTATTTACTGCTAATACACCAGAACATGAGGAAAGCTAAGTCATTTATGTGCTTTTATTACACTTTTCCAACTCGTCTCCCAAAAGAATCATTCAGATGAACAGAAAGAGAAATGTAAATGCACAAAAATCTGAGTCAAAAGGTCTGAATTACTGTGATAAATTCATCAGTTGTGCATTTCTTTGCATGAACTTTATGTTTCCTTCTGAACATCTCTAAAACAGGGAAACTTTTTTCTCCACTCTATTGTACTACTGTGAAAAAGAATAAGGGATATAAATGAATTTTACAATTTTAAGTAACTCCATGCTTCTTTTTAATGAGTAACAAAATTTCTCAGGTCATGCCACAGTGACCTAGAATCCCAACTATTATCATCATCACATGGAGCTGTGTACAGCATCTAACATTGTTATTTCTGGAAACATTAAGTGGTCTTAGAAGGGGAAATTAAAAAAAAAATCTCGTATTCAGGATGCACTCTACAGGGTACAGCTTGCATAAAGGTGTTCATCTGCCTTCTGAGAACAGCATTTTTGGATGACCTGAAAAATTACAAATGTTCTGGCTGTGAGCCCAAGTAATACAAAAACTAAAACACATCCAAGTTCTATCCCATCTTGGTCCATTTTATCAAAGGCAGGAGAAGAAACAATTAGGACAGAGTTTCTTCAAAAAAAAGCTATCGTTAAAGATGGAAGGCTTAGCTGTACTTGTAAGCAGAGTTGGAGAAGAACATTTGTTTTCTTTTCTAAAATAACAAATAATATACTCATGAATTGTAAGAACTACCACAGAAAAAATATATACCATGGACAAATATTGTGAACTTCAGGAAAAACTATCAAAGACACTTAAGGAAACAGTGAGGATTTGTTTGAAAACAAAAGTTCAGTAGACTGGACGGATTTTACTAGAACAGCAATGCATTCGTAGGTTTGAGGGGGAAAAACCCAAACCAAAACCAACAACATAAAGCCCAGCAAACATATAAGCATAATTTATTTTTATGAAGAAAACACAGACTTAGCTTGGTAAGTATCTGGCTGGGTCTCAGTTTTTATATATAATAATAATAATTCCTAATCTCTATAACAGCTTGAAATGGTTCATTTTTCCATAACAGACCCAGAGGGTCTAGGTAAAGTGAAAATCTCCAGGGATGGATATTCCTGCTTAAATGGAAAATGGAAACTCTCATTTGTTATCTCTGCCTCTCCTCTGAATAAAAGCAAGAAATTGTGAAACATGCATGTGGAAACATCATCCCCTTGAAGGATCAGAAGTAAATCAAAAAGTGATTCTTGTTCAACTTAAAAATATGCCAAAACCACGAAGTCTGTCATGTGAACAGAAACCCATCAGGAGAAGCAGAATTCTTATTATAAAAATTTTGGAGTCCCAAAAGGAGTTTTTAAGCTCTTTTGGGAAGGCACTGGCTAGAATCCTGAGCCTGGCTGAGTTAAAATACAAATACTAAATCACTGATGAATACTAACATCTGATTCTGGAAACAATGATCAGGGTTTTTTTTTGGATGCTTCTAGAAGTATAATGTATTTCAACTTAAAATAAAAGCCAAATAAAAGAAAACTGTAACATGTTTGCATTTAAATTATTGAATGTATTCTCTTCCAATAAAACAGACACAGTTCTTACAAACAGGATTCTAACTGCTGCACTAATAGCAATCAGCACTCTAATTCAAGATACCAATTCAAACACCACATCAAGGCATGCTGGAATATCCCTAGTCAAGTCATCATTTAAGCATTGGCCTAAGTGCTTTCATAAACTGGATCCTGTATGTTCAGTCACATTAAAGAGCCAATTCTTTCACCAGTTACTCAGAATTCTAAGATAGGTAAGAATCTCAGAAATGGGGATAAGAGGTTAGCTGTCTTACCAGCAGTAGTCCAGGAGATGTGGAGGAAGCACTGGGATGTAAATATGTTGCCAATACATTGGATATAACAATGCAGCTGACGCATGAACACAAGCAGTTAACTAAAAATAAAAATATACACACAGAATTGGCAACAAAAAAACCATGAATAAAAAGAAAATACAAAATCTTAAATTAACTTTAGACATGCAAAAATCTTAACCTCCCCAAACCACCTATTATATAATTTTGCAAATTACACAGAATTGCCAAAACACATCCACAAAGAACTCTGATGTATGTATACAAGCCCAACATCTGCAAGAAGGCAGGCTAACAAGTTAGCCCTCCTGCTCAGCTATTCCCTTAGAAAAAGGGAAATAATCATGAATTACTTGATGCAGTCATGGTCAAACATGAGTACTGCCATGAACGCACAGGACTCAAGTGCACCGCGGTTTCACTCGGCTCCACTGAGTGGGAAAGACTCAGGGGAGTTTTCTGATCCCCATTTCTGCTCTTTTTAACTGGAATTGATCTGAAGCTGCATGAAGAACATGCACTAAACTCAGAACAGCACTAAACTCAGAAACAGCACTAAACTCAGAAACAGGATTAACTCCTGTTTGTGTCACTATCTTCATTTCCAATCTATCTTATTAAAAAAAACTGAAGTGAATGTTCCCTGTAACAGACAAGCAACTTAATTACAATTTTCCAAAACTCCCTTCCCAAAGCAGAGACTTCCAAGCCTGGTACAAAGATCATGGAAAAGGAAGGACTCCTTGACCAAGAAAGGAGGTGCTACAAACTGCTTACCACTCAAAATGGATATCCTCTGGTTTTCTAAACCAAACAAAAAACCACCACAACCACCACTTTACCCCCAAAACAAAGAAACAAAGTAAGTATGGAATTCTTTAGAAATGGGGCCAAGTTCATTCCACAAGTGAACAAAATAATCTTGCAATATGTAAAGAATTCAAATTTGATCTATCTTGCTATAAGGGAGTCTCTCAAATTTCATTATTTTATTATGCAGGCACAGAGTTACAAAAGAATGAGAAAAAAATTCAGATTGTTCAAAACAAGGTAGCCTAAATCTATCTCATGTAGCACTACAAAACTCATAGAACAAGGGAACAAAAAAATAAGAGAATGTCCCACGTAGAAGTTACCAAGCTGATGGAAATGAAGAGGCTGCCCTAATGTTTTACATCACAATAAAATTACTACCTGAGTTTAACTTGATAATAGCACTGTTTATTATACATGAACTTTCACAGTAACCAAACAAAGAGCAAAATATAAAATGTAATTCCTGCCCATAGAGCAAGTGCTAAAACATTATGGATTTTACAGGGAAAAAAAACCCAACCCTCTTTGTGTAACAGATCATCAGTTAAAGTGTTGACACCCTGGCTGACTTGGACATTTAGACTTGTAAATAAAAAATTACACTATAATTTTGTACATGTATTTTTACACTAAAAATGAAAAAAGGCAGTTATAAGACAATTGCAGCAGAAATCACAGACAATTACAATTTGTGCAGCCTAGCTTGCTCAGCCCTCAGATTAATATAACACGATTAAATATGGAAAAGAAGAGGGTCTGAAAGCTCCTGAGGGATATCATTAGGGCAAATTGCCAAAGAATGAAACATGAGCCAGTCAGGAGAGTCTGGAAGCTGCAGTGGTACCAGGGGACTTGAATGTTCGACAGTTGGAGCTTCAGTAATGTGTGAACTGCAGGTTAAGGTATCAGGAGACTCTGCTCACTGACACACAGAATGTCACTATTGACCAGCGAGCTGCCCGAGCCTGACAGCTACACAGCAGAAAGCCAAGGATATCATAATTCCCTATTTAAACTCTTCCTTGCAGATTAACATCTCCTTTCTTAGCTTTATACCACACTTCCACAATTACTCTCATTTTGGACTTATAATAATGGGTATTTTAATAATTATTGGGTTGTTATTATGAATTGATTTCAGGAAGAAATAAATGAGTACCTTCTCCCTCTTCTACACAGTGAGATTTATGAGGTTTATTTCCATATTACCTCAGTGTGTAGTTGAGCTAACACTACTGTTAGCACAGTCCAGCTTAGCATTGTGTTTTTTGCTGTTTTGCTCAGAATGGATATGGCATTATTAATTATTATGTTCACATACTTTTGTACACAGTATATAAATTTCAAACCACAACAATCTATAGAAAAATCAGCATTTCATGTATTTCAATCAGAGGCTGAAATAAAGCTGAGCATACAGGTATACAGGATATCCCCTGATGTATACAATCGCCTCCTCCTCCTCTTAATATGCACTCTTAAATTATGAATTAAGATGACTATACTATTTGCATGACTATACTTATGCATGTATGTAATATTTTAATTATCACTTTAACAAAGGAAGTATGCAATTGCTTAAAAACATATGAAGTTTTATTAACTCATTTTATAATCTGTATTTTAGTGTGGCACTCTCACTAGCATTTACTTACCATTTATAATTTTTAATCTACTAAACTTTTTTATTTCTAGCAGGAAAGGCAAAGATTTGATTACTTACACATCAAGCTTTTGTTGTACTGTTCCTTGCTTTTCTATTTAATAACATCTTACTTAAGATCTCATTTAAGCATTTCCCTCTATGCTGTTGCAGTACGTTTCCAAACATTTTAGTATGCCATGAATATGTTTTACAGTTTCCTGTTTACAGCCTGTAATACAAGCAGCTATGGGGTTGTGCTGCTCTTCAAACTGTGCCACTTTATTATTCTGCCAACTCTGCCTTTAAGCAAATACTGAGAAGATAATTACGGATTTCATATTAAAATTTGCATACTTGGTGTAAAAAAATCTCTTTTTTGCTTTTTTTTGCTGTTTCAATGGTGACTGCATTTCTCAAATGCATTAGTTATTTCAATAACCCTCCTCTTTAGCTGACACATCCACTCCACTGAACAGAATGGGAACTGCTGGGAACCCTGAACAATGCTGCACGTCTTAAGCAACCAGGCAGTTCAGGAGATCTGAAAAACCAGGTACCAGGGAGAACTCAACCCTTTCCATTAGAACTCCACGAAGGTGACACCAAATCTGGGGGTGTCCAACAGCATCTGTGCATGGGAGCAGAGCCTGGCAGGCACCTGCCAAAGGCTGCAGGGAGACATCCTCAAACAGAGCACCCAGCACAAACTCCCAGGCAAAGAAATGAGTGTCTGTTGTTTGACCAAGTGGGGATCTTTTGCAGAAAACAGCTCCTTACACTATTTAGGCACAAAGACATCTCTCTGGAGTCTGTCAATTGACTGCTATCTATTCCAAAAGGAATTATCAAGAACTACCTTGAAAAGATATGTCATAGATCATAAAATCAAAAGAGGTACACATTCTCCTAAATTATCTTGAAGTTGTCTTCAGTAGACATTCTCCCAAACCATCCTGAAGTTGTCCTCAAGACTGTGTCCACCCCACCTATTTTTCCACTGACAACTGGATATAAACACCAGGTGTGAACTGTGATTCCTTTTACAGGTAGGTTTTATATTAAAGGCAAAAGCCTCTGTCCAATAAAATTTGCTGTATGTTTATGTAGGCACACAGATATATCACTGCACAACTCTGCAGTTTGATAAAAAATCTTAAATTATAGCAGATGAGTGCTGCAGAACCTAGTTTCTGCAAATCTTGTAATTTATTACCTGGTTTGAGGCAAAAAATTATGTCAAGACATCCTCCTGTAGTTCATTTCACTACAGAAGATCTACTAGAGCTGTGTTTCTATCCATTAAAAAACGGGCAGACAGTTTTTAAGTAAAGTTTTTGTCAGCTGAAACTCATTTGCTAACACTCAACAGAACCAGAACTTCTAATACTTTTGCTTCCATCAATTTTGATACTTAGATTGTTTTTCTCCATTTCAAAGAATGTCTTTCAGTTAAACAACTTCTCTTTTCAAAAATAAATCTAATAATCGTTTTAAAATTGGTTTAAATAATGTGGTTTTAAATTACATGAACAGAATGAGTCAAATGATTTGAATTAGTTAAAAGCAAAATTTGAATGTTCAACCCTTTAACAAATAAACACATCTAATTTGAAATCTCTAACATTTGCAATGGGCATAAGAAGCTTTATGTCTTATTCCATCAGTAATAGGCTTATTAATAGTACTGAGTACAACTGAAAGTTTCAGTCTGTTTCTGATCTCTCCTGATAAGATGCTGCAGCCAGAATCAACATGTGAGCTTTCATATACTGCAGGGAAAGTAACTGCTGTTTTCTCCAGAGTACTCCAGAGATTCCGGTAAAATAATTTTTATCTTTGCCCCTGCAAAAAAAAAATTCTGAAACTACATGCCTGGTGAAAATGCAGTCTCTCCAAATAGTGGGAGATCACATTAGAGTTTGTTAGCAAAATTCATTACTGGGCAACAGAAAATCGATTACTAACAAATCTCAACAAGACTGAAACAATGCCCAAATTCTAGGGAATTATGAGTTCTTTTCTACCTTATGGCAATAAGCAGACAGTTGGGAAGACTTTTGTTCAAAATCTATGCAGTAATGAACATGCACAGGCAGGAGAAGTTTTAGTTCAAGACTAAAAGCAGGTTTACCTGCTCCTGGGAACACAAAGAGTGCAGCTCCTCCCCTCTCTCATGAGGATGCAGTAATTATGATGTGTGTATCTGCTATCTCAATGCTCACTTCTACCAATGAATCTTTCTGCTCTGTATTTCAAAGGGACAGGTCCCTTTTTCTGTTCATCTTTTTCCCTTTCTTTTCCTCATTTCAGGTCTTGCTAAAACACTGTGACATGTCTGCAGACACACTACTTCAGCTGAAACATCTTCTGCAGACTCACAGATAATGCTTATTTGTTACCTATTATTCATATAATCTCAATGAGTAACATAAAAATACCTGTATCCTGCACAAAAGGTACCTGGCAGTTTCTTTCTATAAATATAAATTACTTTCTTCAAAGCCTTTTCTACAATCAAAGGTAAAAAGAGAGGAAGAGCATAGGTGGCAAGATTTGCACACATTTCAATGCACAAACAAGAAAGACAGAAACTGATTAGCAGAATCTTGTCAGAAAGCCAAAAACAGCAACAGAAGTTAAACAAATGCTATAGTAAAATTAACCTGTGATTCTATAGAACCTTTCAAAATCTACTGTAAGCAACTGAAGAACTACTGTGATAAAAGCATTTCCTGAAAAATCGTCAAACACTGTCAATCTCTGTCAACACCATGTCCAGAAATGGGTACTGGTGTGCTCTCTCCCTCCTCCCTCACAGTCCCAATGGGCCAAAGAACTGCTTCCCTCCCACTGCCTTGACCACACATATGTTGAAAGATGCCCAAGATTCTGTTTGGTTTAGTTATCTCATCTATTCATTAATACCTATAGCAACAAACTCTAGGGGATGGGTCACTGTTCTACCACAATTACAGCAGTCCCCATCAGCCTGGACCAACCCCTGTTGCTCCTTCCCCAACAGTCCCAGTTCACAAGAATTACTGAGAAACACTGTCTGCTTCCTGAAAGGGGAACAGTTGCACAGGTGAAAGGAAGCCTCTCCTCTACATCATTACAACCCATAAATTAAACCAACTTTATCTTAGAGAGGAAAACACAACTAAATCCTGTTTGATTAATAACAAGATCAGGCCCCAAACCCACAACAGATGCTTAACATTTGTGGAGACCTTCCTTTCCATTCACTTCTTGAATGGGGGGGTAGGGTAGGGCAGGGGAAGATTGCTGGTGTATGAAAGCAAGAAGTGAGCTCTTGCTTTTGCCAGTTTACAAGAGAGCATGAATCTATTCCCAGCTCTAAAGATTAAACAGTCAGACTAAATGATAAACTTAGCTCATTCTGCCAGCACTGGTGAGAAATCAGTGAGGAAAAAAAATTTAGCAACAAAATAGAACAGAATATATTGTCCAAGCCATGATATGCAAAGCCACTTCCATGCAATTCTTTAATTTAGCTCCTGGCTAATCACTTTCCATCTGCCATCCCCATAATCTTTAGGAAGAAAAAGAGAGAGGACCTTAAATGAGCCATAATGCATTTTCCTCCTGTTGGCAACATGAAAACCCATCTCTCCTCTCTCACAGAAAGAGAGAGAGAAAGGGAAATATATTTCCAGTCCAGAGATGAAAATTTTAACTTTTTCCCTTCTAAAAATTAAAGATATAAAAGAAAACACTTATATAAAAAAACTAGTTTTCTCCTGGAATTGCTGTTGGGTTTTTTTAGGATTATTCACTTCCTTTTATCATTTTTTCTGGGGGAAGGAAAGGGAAGAGATGAGTGTTATTCATGATTTTGACAGCACTTCATATACAATCAATTTCATTCTTTTCTTGCAGTTCTTGATTCACAAAGCAGCATTATGGCATCATTCTTGTGCATTAGCTTGGAAGAGAAAAGAGAAGACTGCAGACACGGCTTGTTCCTTGCCCATGGCTCCAGGAGTGACATGCTTCCCAATAACGGAAGCTGAGCAGAAAATAGAACTGAAGTGGTAGTAGACAGGTGAGTGCTCAACAAGGAATACCACTGACATACTGTGCCTACACCAGGGACCCACAGGCACTTATATAGATAATCAGAGGTATCTATGTAACAAAGTAGGTGTGGGTGCAGAGAAAAAACCATGTAACTTCATTCTGTTACTCACTATTTTCATACCACAAAGGTTTTGTGTATTTTTCATAGGTTGGAAATTAAACTCTTGGAAGTTAATCATCAGGTTTTATCCCTAACACGCTAGAGATTGGGTTAATAGCATATTAACCCAATTGTCTTATGATACTCATTTATCCTATAATAAGCTAACTATGCTTCTTTATTTCATCTGCTCAAAAATAGCAGTTTCCTCACATTTCTTCATTTAATCTCTGTATTTTCTTGATTTGATTATTGTCATTTTGACAGTCATTTATTCCCTAACTTCTTTATCTGTTCCTCACTCACAAAACCACAGAACACCAAAAATATATACATCTTTGTGTCCCTTTCCTGACCTTGATGCCTTCTTTCCTTCCTCCTTTATTTTATGACATATATCCATGGAGGAAGAGCTACCCTCCCATAAAATGAGGGGGTTCTGTAAATGTTTCTCACCTCTGAAAGGAGAGCTTCCAGGAAAATCACTTTTATTAACATTTCCTCCTCTAAAGGAAATCCATGGCATGTTTTTCTGCCATCCACTAATAAAGAAGCAGCAGGGACAAACTTCCTTGTGAATGGCTTACTTAAGACAATTTACTGTAGCAAGAGTAGAGATAATCACCAATGATGCTATACTTCATCTTATCATTGGTGAAAATGAGGATAAATAGAGTGATAAAGCAGTAGCAAGTATGAAAAGGGGAATCTTGTCATAGAAGTACACCAGAACAAGGGCTGGTATTACACTCATTCACCCTTCAGCAATTCCTCCTCATTGCTTTTGCTTCACACGAGCACCAAATTACTTCAGTGGTACTTTTTGTAGGGGATGAGCCAGTTGTGCTTAATAGAATAAGGACTCTTACCTTTCAGTTCCCCTTCAGCCCAGCCACAAAGAACTCAGTTCCTAAAGACTTCTCTCAGAGTCCCACAGCAGTGCCCACATTGGCTCTACACAGCATTTAGTTCCCTCAGTTTCTACTGAATTGCCAAAAGTCATATGAAAGAGAAACAACTTTGCCCCAGATTGACTCAGTCTTGGAGCTTTCTTTTCCCTGCAAGTGTTAGGAAGGGAAAAATTAAATTCTGGAGCTAATTTGTAGATCTGTCTGCCTACATGCCTTTTATTCTTACAGTGCGTATTTTTGAGGTTTGGGATTTAAATTTTTTTTTATAGCACCCAGTAATGGAGTTCTTCATGTTTTACATAGATGGCAGGTAATAGCAATTTACAACTATTTACTGGCTTTTTCCTTCCCACTCTCATTAAAAGATTTTTTTAACCACACATTTCAATTTCTTTACACAAATTCTTTAAGCAATTATTTCTCCTAATATTATGCTATGGCAATGAGAAAACTATTCTAAACTTGAAGACTGAGACAGCTTTCCAGATCTGGCTGTATATTCTAACCTCACTTTATTCCATAATGACATCCTGTAGCCTCATTGCTGGAAATGTGCTCCCTACAGGTGTCCCAATGGGAACTTAACTGCACCTACAACAGTTTACCCCCCTGCCCAGTTAACTCAGACTGCCTACACATGAACTATAAAAAAATATTAAATGCCACTTGTCATTTACTTCCAGACCAAATGGCTCATCTGAGGTTATATTCCGAAATTAATTCTAATTATGCTTCTGGGAGCACAGTGAGTATCAGCAGAATACCCATTCTGCCTTGCAAGTTAATGATGAATTCTCATCCATTTCTTGACTTTTAAGAACTAAATTTAGCCCTTGAACACTTCCAGGTCACATGAATTTGAGATATGAATTAAATTTTAAATCTGTAATACCTTTTCCTGAGCAACTACGGACAGTGTGACAAGAGCTGAATAAGACTAATGAGAAAAGAGAATAAAGCCAAGACTCCAATTCACTGAGGGCATCTGGGGGCAACTGTAGAAAGCTCTCTTCCCATGGAAGCAACAGTAAAAGTGAGTCCACAAATGTATGTGTGTAAATTTATATTCAGTGCTCCTTCACCACCAAAACAAATAAACCTGTATCTTTTGTTGATATTTATGTCTGTTTTTGTAGGGCTACCAAAGAAACCCAGAGCCTGCGCCAAGCAGAACTTGTAAGCACCGTGCTCTGAGACACACCAGGCTTGTATTTCCCAAAACAAACACTGGTCAAAGCAGAGATAACATTTAGACATTTGCTTTAAAGCGTAGCATCCCTTCCACCTGCCAGTGCCGGCCGCAGAAGATCCAGTCTAGTTAGCATATTCCTGACAGGCTGATGAGAAAGCTCCTGTCAGACCCTGGCCAGCCGGGTGCTGGAGACGGAGCGCACAGCCCCAGCTGACTAGTTAGGGAGAGACTGCAGAGGTACAATTACAGAGGCATATGACAAGCTTTCATGCTTGAGTGACTTGAGAACCGATGACATGGCTTTAAACAGCAATCCTTCCTACCTCCGGTCACAAAACAGCAATAAGTCAACTGATGCACTGTTGTAAAATCATGATTTATTCCTTTGCTTTGAATACATGAGAGTGTGGTATGATGTTCTGGTAGACTACCACAGCAGGTGCACTTGGGGCCAAAACATCTAGGGCCTGCCTCCAGCATGCATAAAATCAATGCTGTAGCTCATCCTTCCTGGAAAAGCCAATCCCAGCACTTTAATAATTTATAGAGACTGAATTAAAAAATTATTTGTACTGAAATTCATACAGCTTCATGCAACTAATAAGAATACATGCAGATGCAGTGACATGTGAGGAAACAGTGCTGTGAAAGAAAGCCTGACATTTAGGAAAGGTCTTCCTTTTGCTGCTAAAGTGATATAACTAACAGCCACCTCTGTGAGTAGATGAATCCCTTTGTTTCATTCATCCTTTCGCTTAATCCAAAGGCACATAATTTGTTTCTCTTTCATAGTTTACTGTTCAAAAGCCAGAAATGGTAATTTTTGCTACAAACAGATTTTACAGAGCATAATCCTCAGGCTAGCCGAATCCATCTCGCTCTAACACTAAGCCTGAAGCAAGCTGTGAGGTTGGTGATAATCACATTATTAAAGTGGTTGGAAAGTCTAGCTAATAAAAGAATCAACAGTTAGGGCAAATAATGACCCAGAAGCTACAACAGAATGGAGTGGTGGGAAGTTTCCAGTTGTATCTTGGTAGTAATTGGAAGGACTAGCAGACAAATGTCTACACCAAAGAAATTTTTAAAGGGGATAAACCCACAGAAAATCAATTTAAAGGGAGATGCAAAGCAAACACAACTGCAATATTCTGAGGATGTACATAAAACAAAGCCTGCTTGGCTGAAATGAAATATAAGCTGAAACACCCTGAAGACAGTTATTTTATTTCTGTTTTTAGAGTTTTGTTTAATTTAAAAATTCTACTCAGCAATTTAAAATATGCAACCTTATTTTCTTCTGTTTTCTCCTCTACAGTAAACCCTTTTAAACACAGCATCATGTTTTGCCCCCCTTTTTCCATACTAGGACTGATCCTTTACTTGAATATAATGGCAGTAGGAAATTAATAGGGCAGAAATGGTAGACAAAGAATTCGTGAACACAGTAAGTGCAGTTTTCCATTCCTGGCTCCCACAAGAAGGGTGAGGAGAAAGTGAGCAAGGCCTTGAATTATGCCTTTTGTTATCGTCACTGCCCTGAGATAGTGAACCAAAACAGAGCTGATAACTTGAAGGTGACATCAGAACCCAGTCTCCATGAACTGACATAAACACTTGATATTCAGTTAACCCCAAAGATAAGACACAACTCCCTTAACAGAAAGTTGTGTTTGACTGCACTTTTTTTGAACAAATAATCTTTTCTAGTATCAAGCTGTAATTTAGGATAATCAAAACAGGAACTTTGCAACAGAAAGTACCAGTCTGCTGTGTTTTCCATGCAACAGCAAAACAGCACAAAGCTTGCAAAGGCTGATGTCCAGATACACTCCATTTGCTTACTGTACTACATCAAGCAATCTCCATATTAAAGAAAAAATATCTTTTGCCAGAAACAACAACAAAAAAAAACCCATTTAATCATTCTTGGCAATTCAGTTAAATTCTTACAGGCAATACTGGAAAGTGTTTCATTAACTTTTTAAATTAATTTGCTCTGTAAAGAAGCAAGCCATGCATGACCCCTGTTCAGTTTATGAAAGAGATGAGTAGGCAGCACCTCTGTGAACTGAAGCTCTTACGAAGCCAGCTATACTTTTCTGTTCTATCAGAACTCTCTAGTGCAAGTGAAAATTAACCAATCCTGTATCAAAAGTGGATCCAACATGATGTGGCAGTAATTTTGTTCAGCTATGAGTTAAGTAACGCTAGTAGACTGAAAGAGCAACCAGGAAAAAAGTGAAGTTGATGCACTCTCTTGTTTTGGATTTGACCTGCAAGCTACTCTTCACATTCACAGCTTGGGAACACTCTCCAGGACATCCAAACACCACTACAAACGTCAGGAAAGTGACATAAATTAGTGAAGACACCAGCAAGATGGCTTTTAATCCATTAAAAGGTTAGGAATTAACAGCCAAAGGTAAACAAAGTGAAAGTTTCTCACCACCAGAATATTCTATCTGTTGTCATATAATGACTTCCAAAGAGAAATCTGATCATTTAAATAAGGTGGTCTAGATCAGCACAGTCTAACTCTGGTACTTCCTCTTCTCTTGTCACATCACAGCAATAGAGACCAGCTGAGATGTTCAGCCTAACAAAAACAAGTCCTAAGCAGATCCAAATCTAGGCTGAGAGTACAATTCTAAATCGTGTCAAGCAGACGGACACGTGCTCACCTGCAGAATGAATCTTCCACGGGCTCAGAGCTGCCAACAGGATTCCTATCTCCTCTCTACTGGAGCAGTAAAACAGGGCTGACTGGGGCATCATTGGAGCTGAAGTTTTTTAATGGTGTATTTCTTCCCTTTTTTTCCCCTTTAAATATAGCAAGCTGTGTTTCAGACTAGCAAAGTGAAAAAAAATTCTGATTCCACAGTTTTGCTACATCATGTGAGCTTCTGCTAAGAGGTTCTTTGAAAGGGCTTTCCCTTCAAAATCTGTTTGCCCATTCAGATCTTATTACTATGTTGTAATGCACAATTCTTTCCCTATCCATTTCAGGAAGGGGAGGGGAGCATGGAGAGGAGAAAAATCCCCCCTGTAATAAAATATGGAGATTTCCTAAGAAAAAGTAACATCTTTGGTGGTTTAAAAGTCTATCGTAGACTAATAATGTGAAGATTATCTAAATTAATTTAGTATTTATTTTGCTGGTTTTCAGTTGTTCACATGGCCTCTGCTTCTACAGCCCCATGTTTGCTTCACTCCAGTTCCCAGGACTGACTTAGCTCCACACCCTGCAGAGCACTGGGCAAGTGCTGCCTTTGTGCACTGCCCTAACTGCAGTGCTGGTCACAGATGCAGGCACCCAACACAGTGCTGTTTAAAAAAATAATCAGGCAATTAAATAATTGCTACTGCACCTAGAATTGTAAAACCTGTCAGCCTTTTACGGCAATTCTGAATTTTCTCTATCTTCAATTTACTTTTAACTCAAAAAAATGGACAGTATTTTTATCCATTATTTATAATCAAAGAATTCTCACTCTTTACAGCACCTGCAAGTCTTTGAAAACAGTATTTTTAGTACTATATCCAACCTTGTACCCATGTGTTCATTTATTTGGTTGTGCAATTAGCAGGGCTCAGAAATACAGAATTGATTTTCCACCACAGAGAGCATATTAAACAATATGTTCTATGCAGCATTCTTCAAAAAAATTTAGGCAATTGTCCTTAATAGGCTAAAGATTCTGCATAAGAATTATACTCTGTGATTAAAACTTGGTTATAAAGTGAGTGTCTTGTACTGATGCAAAATCGACTTGGGAGTATTTTCAAAATAAAGGGGATTTTAAAAATCTGTAAGATTCTGTGAAGAGTAAAATAAAATAGCCTCTGAACATGTAGGTATACTTTCCAAACAAAATGCAACATTCTTTTATTAAGCAGCCTAAGCAGGCATAAGGAGGGAAAAGAAGCATTTTAATGTGGGCAGTAGCTCAAAACCTTTAATTAAAAAACTGCTATTTTGAGTTGTACATTATTGACAGTCTGAAGAGCTGCTCCAAATCAGAGATATTACAGTGTGCACTCCCAAACCACTCTAACAAAGATGAATCTACCTATTACCAGGTTAGGATAGCAGCTATTATTAGGGACCCTTGATTTCTTTCAAGTAGCTCCAATGGAATAAGCCACAAGTGAATAATAAAGATCTCATAATAGCTCTTAAGAATTCTTTTTAGGTTAGAAGGCAGAGAAATGAACTCGGGAGAGTTAAAGAACTCTCATCTCCTGATAAGAAAAATAATTAACCTGACTTAATGTATCTGAGTAGGTCTTACATAAATCAGACTTTTGTACTTCAAGAGCCAGACTAAAACCATATATTAGAAGAATATGTAGATATTGTCTTATAAGTACGCATGGAACATATCTAAAACCACAAAGGTCTGCAGGTCATTTTGTGAAACGTTCAATATACCCTACTTAAAAGGAGATGTGTGAAGTACTTACAGTGCTTAGTTTGCTGGAGGTAATAATGATTCGTCTCTCATGCAACATACTGGCATAAAGTTGCAGCATGTTGTTCACATCCACAGCAACAAAATATTCAGTGAGGTTTCTCTGTTTGAATAAAAAAAGTTTACAATATAGCAACAGTAGTAGCTAAGTGGAACATTTCATATATATTACTTGTGAACATTTCTGTTTAATTATTAGGTCGGAAAAAAAACCCCCAAACTATTAAAGAAATCCCTTTGCACCAAAATTTGTGCTCTTTAAAAGTAATTAATTGGGTTTTAAAGCAAATGAAAAGTTAACTGCAGCCTAAGTTATTAATATTTTGCTCATTTCATTTTCATTGCGCTTGTGACTTAGATTTGCCCTTTCGTATTTTCAAATTCAAAAAAATATGAGATTGGGTATTATATCAATACATGCTTTTAAGGTGACCATTACTTCCAACCCAGGAACAGACCTTCCACCACAGTGATAACTGTTCTGTCCCAGCTGCAGTAATACAACTGCTCCATTGCCAGGGTCTTCCAAAGTTAACACATTTTACTCCACTTCAAGTACAGCAAAACAGCTTGTTGAACAATACCAAGCTTTTGCTTGAGCTGTGTGTGCCTGGACATCAAACATCCCACAGAACTGGTGGAAGGTACTGGGTTCTTCCTGCAGCCACCCTTTTCACCCCTGGTAAGAATCCCACTGTGGGGCTTAATCAGAGGCAAAGTCACCAGCACCTTCCAGTAATAGATCAGACATCAGAAAACTGGGGGAAAAAGAGAAAAAAGGTGGGGGCATCTCTGTGTTCCAGCTGAATGTAACAATTATTTCTGCAGGGCACAGCACCAGACACAGACAAGTTCTGAAAAAGCTAAAATAGCTACCAGCAAAATTGCCTGGGAAAACAGCAAATTTCTGTAAACACTGGAGAATATGTATGAAAATATACTAATACACGCCTCGACATACAAAATATTTAATTTCACACATTCATTATCATATCTGCAACCAGAACTGCTATTCATCTCTTCCCAGGGACAACACTGTTACTGAATGTTCATGTAGGAAGTCTATCAAGGATAGGCCCCAGCGGAAGGACAGACATCAACAGTGGAATTGTACACTAACTTTCTATTCTGGATGAGGCCAACACACAGCAGCAAGGTCACCCAGCCCTGAAAAAACAGCCAGGGCAAGTAGGAAAAGCTTCAGAGTGGGGTGACTTCCTTTTTGAGTATATTGCAGCATTAAAGAAGAAATAAAATTTAAAAGACAAACAAAGATCCAGTGATCAATCCAGTTTCATTCAAATTCGTAAACCCACTATTAATTTCAAGACATGGAGTATTAGAGTTATTCTTGGTCCACACTGCATAGAATTTTGGAAGAGATTAAAACCAGATATTTAGGGCTACAAACACAGTTTTAGGAAAAAACCCCTCTGATCTTTCAAATGTTACTTTTAAGGGGTTGTCAGAGGCTGATGCACCATGAGAATCTCGGTGCAATTTACCTTGGATACCCTCTAACACTGCAGTTGATAATGGTGTGCTGATTCTGTGTTGAAAAAACTGTGTTAAAAACCAATTCACAATCTTTTACAGACCAGTTTATCTTTGGGAGACAGTCACAGTTATTTCTTTGTTACAGTTGAAAAGTGACTGCCCCTGAAATATGCGAACCTTACAACAAAAGGTAAAAAAATTCATTTTATTGTCAGTTTACTGTAATTATCTCATCTCTTCACTCCTTGCATGTTCTAACTCTCCATTAGTACCTTACTATTTAGATTCATAGTGAAAGGATGAGACTTGTACTAGTGGAGTAAAAAATAATTAGAGAAAGGCACCTTAAAATTATTTTACCTTTCTCAAACCAGAAAAATAAATCTACATTGGCATCATTGCAAGCTCCTTCATCAGCCACATGACCAGTTATATGCTTTCCCCCATTTTCTTCAATTTAAGCCCATAACACACCTTCTAGCCTCCAAAACTCTATTTTATTAGAACACCAAGTAATAAGTTAAGAGATTCCTTAAAAATAGAGGCATTGAAAACATAAGGTGAAACAGATGAAAATATACATTTAAAACTAAGCCCTGTCCTGCCCAATGAGCCCTAGCAACAAGTGTCCTCTCTTTTATCCCTCCATCCAGCAGCTTTCCCTGATTTCTGGAGCTGCAACATGGTCCATGCCACCTCCTCAAGAGTGTTTTCCACCAGCACAGTTGTAGCCTCAGGCCTCCCCTCTGCTACCAGCAGCCTCCTGCTCCTCTCCTCTGGTGTTTCCCAGCTCTGGGTCCTTCCCTGGCACATCCCACCCTGCATCCTGTGATGCCAAGGGGAGCCGGGAGCAGCTCCCTGCTGCCCCAACACCATCATCCACCAGAAACCAGCTCTGGGGCACTGCATGATTTTCGGAGCCCCCACAGCTCAACTTCCAGAAGGAAGTCACTGTTTGAAAGTGTAAAAACACACACCTATACAGCCATACACAATTCCAGACTTAGAGGCTGGAGGGGGGGAAAAAGGACCGTTCAAAGCTCTTTCATGAGATGTTATCTAGCTAAACATGTCACAGAGAACGTGAGCTGAGATTCCCCATTTGCAATTTACCCACAGCACCATCCAGGATACAAGTCTTTATAAAGAAAGCCATAACCCCTGTTCCTGGTGCTTGGTTAGCATTCAAGTGTAGGCAGGTACAGCATGTTTTCAAAAAGCCTGAAACAATGCCTTCTTGCACAAAAAATGGCTGGATATCTTGATGGGTGAATTTGCAGCTGAGCAATGCAGTGTTTAAAGGGCAAGTATTCAAATAAAACACAAGGTGCAGAAGTAGAATATATTTTGTATAAGTAATCCTAGTAAATGCAAAGAAGCCAAGTAACTACGAGCAAAAGGTGGATATAGCAGTGGTCACAAATGCCCTGTTAATGTTTTAAAATGGGTTAATGAATGCAACAGTAACTACCAACTAAAGGTTGCAATAACAGACATCAATCATCTCTAAAAATAGTCTTAGAAAAAAAAAAAAATCTCTTGATAAAAGCAAAAGTTCAGCCTAGCCCAAAATGAGGTTAAATAAGAAATGGAATACTTACACTTTCAGGGATAGTTGGCAATCCAGTTATATCAGGAGTAATGAAATACGAGTGCTAATGAATGGGAAAAAATAATTGATAATTTATGCACACAGGAAAAAAAAATTCTTTTTGTTAGAACCCAGCATTTAGGATTTCCAACCCCATCTGTGTTTAAGCAAATAGCCATTTTTCTAATAACATTCTTACTGCTGCTAGACAAAGAATTAAGCAGATCACGACATGAAATGACAAGCTCTGGTTCTGCACAGCACAAAACCAAGGGAACAAAATGCTGGGCTGCAGTTTTGAAATAACATTGAAATTAAGCCAGCTTTAAATGTTGTCATGAGCCTGAGAGAAGCATTGGGTAAATTAAGCACTGAATTTAAAATTGCAACAAAAAAATGCTAAAGGACAAAATGTAAATTTAGAATGGAAAAGAAAAACCACTCACATGAGAAAATATTTAGAACAGAAATATTATTACTTGATATAAATTCTCTTTCCAAACATCTTTGAACCAAAAAATGTGGTAACAGAAATGCAAGATCTGAAGCCTGAAATCCTGCAATCATTTATGAAATACATTAACAATTTTATGCATCTTAGTTTGAGGCCATCTAGGATGTAAATATAAAATGGATTAAACTAAAACCAGATGTAATGTAAATTAACTCTCATTAATCCAATGCTCCTATTAGTTATCAGACATGGATTTAGCTCAGTAATTTTAAGGCATTTTTGCATGTCAGTCTAAATTTTGAAGGAGAAAAAAAATGACTGCATGTTAAGTAAATAAGATAATTATTGATTTTTAGATTTTGTTTTTTACAGAATTTTGTTGTTTTTCCAGACTTTTAATTTTACAGTATATTTTTACAATTGTAATTAGCAACACAAAGACATAGCTTTCATAGTTCTCAAGTCAAACTTGAAAAAGATATACCAAAACTAAGACTATAAGACTTAAATGTGTCTTGCATTCAAGAAAAAAAATTAATACTATTAAGTCTGTGTAGGAGACTTATTAAACCAGCTTGATACATTTAATAGAAAATTTTCCCCACAAATTAGGTCATTTGGCAATAGTTAAAATTTAAGGAAAAAATTTGCTTTAAAAAGGCATCCCATAAACATCATACCACTTGCACAATAAATATCACAGGTATTGTTTCCCATCAGCACAGGAAAAAAAAATTTTTTTCTCTGTTCAAGAAGAAGAAAATATTCAGATTAAATTCAGATAGAATGCCTGCATTCTTCAGAAGTATATTGAGAACAGAAAATTATCCCCTATATGTAATAAGGTCACAGAATATTTATCAAAAGATTTCTCAGTAATGAAGTTATTAACTTAGAGAAGTAATTATTTCTAATTAACAAAGTAATAATATTTCACTCATTAAAAAGAAAAGGAAGCCAGAACTATGAGAAGCTAAAGCCATTACTGTAGTCATTAAGAGTCATAAAGCAGCAAAAATACTGTGGGTATGGAGTCCTTGCACATCTTTGTGAACTCCCTTAGGAAAATGAATGACCTTGGAAGAGATACTAAATTAATAATTGTTGTCCTGTATAAAGTTTTCTCTAAAAAGGACACTGGAAAATGCAAGTTTTGCTCATCAGCTCAAGGGTTTGATTTTTACAGCAATTTTTACCAAAGGATTATGATGCACACACACATAGATCTGAAGCTGGATTTAAACAGAAAAGGTATGTTAATATTAGATGGGTCATTTAGGCCAAAGACAGCAGCAGAATTCCCCAAAGGACAGGTATAAATAAGCCTCAAATCAACAGAGATGTCCTATAGCAAGTGATTATTTCTTTAATTATTATAGCTTTTAGATAGTCAGTGCCTTTTAAACTCACCGATACAAGACAAGGCTGTTTTTTCAAAACTTGCTCACTTGCAAAAATCATCTCTTGGTTCTTATGCAAGATGAGAGAAAGATTGAACAGTTGACTTTTGAGTTTTCCATCAAGAAAGGCCAAAGCTGGCTCTACTGCTTGTAATAATCCATGTTTAAAATATTGGCTGAAAGTAAGTTTTATTCCTTTTATTCCTCCCCCATTTGAATTCAGACTTAGCTAGCCTTCCCAATAATGACAACATTTTTAAAATTTAAAACAAACAAAAAAAAGTGACCTAAATTATTTTTAAGCTCAGGCTTCATAGAACAAATGACCACCTCATAAATTTCAGCTGCAGAGTATTTGTTACTGGGACCAACAGAGAGTACAGCTTGGTCCCTAACTGGACAAAGGCATCTTGACCAAAGATTGCTGGGAAACACCACATATCCAGATACTGGATGTCATTTAGGCACGGTTATGCACGCACAATCCTACAGACCACTGTGGCCTGCCACCCAAACCCTGCAGCAGTATCCATGAGCCTTTACCCTGCAGCACATCTGAATGAATGAAATCTGAACCAGGCTGATCCTGGCACAAGGAAAAGTCACCTCAGGATGTCATTTCTACAATTATTTTTTAGACTGTATTTTCTTTTTAAGTCTATGACTACTGATGGTTCCAGTCTAGCTTATTTTACCATATCTGAGGACCAACAAAGAAACATCAATACAAAAGACTAGAACTGCAAGTGGCAATAAATATTTCCCTGCTCCCTACAGTATTACAAAAACAGAGATGTCTTTAGATCCAACAAGCATTGGGATTCCAGCTGACCCATTTCTCCCACTCTGCCCTATCTGAACCCACAATATTTGCTCTACTGTCCCTGCAGCCAAGCATTTGGCAAGAGGTTTGCATTTCGATAGCCATTGTTCAGCAAGAAAGATTCCAAAACTCCTTGATATAACTGGGAACAAGGCATAATTAAGGAAAAACAATTCCAAAGTCAGACAACATTGAAATAAAACCAACAAGTATCAACTTTATAGCAAGCAATCTGTCGTTTCAGCGTAGCCAGCTGTATTCACCAAGACAGCCATGTCCATATTCCCCACAATATTCATTTTCAGGTAAGCAAGTTACAGACAAGATGAATTTTGTGAGAAATAAAAGGGAAAATATATTTAAAACTTCTTTATGTCCCTCTGAACCACAGGAGTTTTGAAGGACATTTTATAAATAATTTTCAAGTTGCCAAATTATAATTGGTTGTAATACTACATTTAATAATAGCAAAATATTATTTGAGATGCAGAAGTATTTTTGGCAAAGGTGCTAGGAACTGAAACATTACACTGACAACAGAAAGAAAAAAAACATATCAACAGAAACAATTCCAACTGCAGCCTCAAATCCAGTTCATGGTTTTGGTGAAAAACAACACACAAGACTGGAAGGACTTCCAAGTACAGTCAATTAGCACTGTACATGGTAGGAAAATATTAGGGCTCTAAAACCTAGTGAAAATACAAGGAATATGAAATATGAAAAATAAAAATAAAATAAAGGTAGCATTATGTTAAGCAGCAAGAATCAGTAACTGCTGGAACAGAAGTGGTAGACTCCATTTTTTCTGCCTTCATAACAGGGCCAGATGCTCTTCTAGAATCTGTGCTTACTTCAGTTGAAGTTCAGGGCTTATTTCTAAGATACATGAGCTAAAAGTCACAAGAAACCACACAAATAAGGTCAAGATAAATAATCTAACAATATTTCAGTATGTGTGGAAGTGAAGCCTTTACAAAATCACTGCTTCCTGTGTCCTGCAACATGTGATGGTTCAACCAAGACCCAGCTATTTGCACACTGTGGCAAGTGCAGCAACTGTACAGATGTTCTGAACATGCAAATGGCTTGGCAACAGCAGAGGTTTTGTGCTGGCTTTATACTTCACACAAGCTCTACAAATGTGTTTAAACATGCGCAACTCACAAGCTAATTCTGGTTAAAACTTCAGGAACACTAACAATGACATATCCACTTTTTGATGTTTCTGCAGCAACACCATCCTGCCCCACTATCACCATCCCATCCCACATCACAAAAAGTTGGAGCACAAAAGCAAAAGGAGGCCTGGACACGTTATTTCACTGGGATGTGCTTCAAGTTCCACAAAACAGAGTGTACTCCTACTTCTCGTCCTACAGCACTTTTGTATGATTAAGCAAAACTAGGAAAAAGAGGAAGAAAGATGGGAAAGCAGCCAGCTTTCACCGACTTTTGACCAATCCTGAAACTGTACCTACTCAGACATAAGAGGCAATAAAACTGAGTTAGTGTCTCCTGATGCACAGCAGGAGAAACCAAAATTGTCTACATGAAACAGCTGGAAATACAGAAAAGTAGTTCTAGCACTGTCAGATCCCCCTGCAGTTTACTTTCTCATCCACAGAGCAAAATTCAAATTTCTTCTTCTTTATGACTACGACTTTTAAAAAACAACATGAGACAGACACAGACTCTATCCTGCACAGAGGGAAAACAAGTCCAAGCCAGTTAATGATGGGAAGCAACACAAATTTACTCTTTCAAAAGGTTGAGATTTCTTTTTCTTTCAACTTTACCTACTATTTCATAGTCAGTAGGAATAAAACAGAAAAAATACTTACCACACTTAAACTGACTAAAGCATTTGCCTTTGGCACAGGATGGCTATACAATGATTTCAACAAATCATTTGAGTCATTTTCCTATAGGGAATACATTTTAAAGTTAATTAATTATCATATAAAAACTAATTACTATTTACTACACATCAAACTACATACTGACAAAGAGATAAGAGTACTTAATAACCAAAATGATTGTAATACATAGTGAAGTATTTAAATATTAAGTATAAAATTCAGGCCAGCTTCGTTATCTCATAAAATGGTTGTATCTGCAAGTTAAGCCAATCTCTTACATGTTTCCCCACTCACTCCTTAAAGGACTTACATCATTTGAAACTGAAAACTGGGATACCACGTCTAGCTGGTCTGTATATCCTGGACATCATCTTCCTAAAACTGTTAGCCATAATACAGGTTTATTTAAAATTTTATTAAATACGTCTCATCAAAACACATAAAACAGCTAATAAGGTTTGCTAAAATGTACTTGCAGCTACCTGGTTTAACTGGGATCTGCCACTTTGGTCTCTAGAAGGGACATTTACCTGGGAAAGAGAAGTGCTTGGAGCTTTTTTTGGTTTGGGGTTTTCATTCAGTTAATGAATGTTCATGGAGACTAAATTCTTTATGTTGCCAAACCAAAAGCATCAGCAACAAGCCAGGGCCAGCTTTTAAACACATTCTTTTGAGTTTATAGGAAGCTTCTGCCTCTCCCTGTTAGAAGAGGCTGCTACTGGACCTCATATCAGTGAGCAAGGCTTTGGGTCTAGCTCTTGATGAACAGTGCCTGGGCCAGGCACTGAGAGAGCAGCATCCTCCCACAGCCACCTCAGCAACAAACTGCCTCCATGCACATTTAGCCTCCATGCCATAACTCTCTGACCCACCAAAGCAGCTGCCTCAGCACATAAAACAACAAACCCTCTTACCTAAATTGCTTGAAGTAATAACTGCAATGCCAGCACTGGTGATCAAGGCCCCTATCCCCTTCTCTCGAATACAACCTTAATAACAGTTTTTTCTACTACAGTGAAACAGGGACCAAAACCAAGGTCTAATTATAGCATTTGTAGTACTTACATATATTCCACTTCATTGAATCACACAGCTAATACCAAACTTTCCTATTTATGTTTTTACATACAATATCGTCCTTCTCTATAGTCCATTTACTATAATGCATAATTATTGCTTATTCTATACTTCACATATTTTTGAAATGTCAGCTTTTCCAATCTACAGCACATGGCTAAATATTTATGCTTTTTTTAAAATTGAAATCTAATGCGCTAATATGAAGCAGAAAGGTAAAGCTTTAATGTTGTCAGTAAAGACAGATGCCAGTAGGTCCTTTGCTGTGTAATCTTGGAATACATCTAATTGCTCATGAATATGCAAACTAAACTATCATGATTCTTCACCAAATGCTGCAAGTAATTCTGTCTTGCTACTTGAGATGTCAGGATTACCAGAGGTAGTTTTTAGTTAATCTAAAGGGTGAAACAGTACATCGTATTTTATACAGTTCTGAACAAAAGTGTTTGCAGCTGATAATCAGATAGTTGCAGAGAGCTACAGTTTACAATCAGTACGTCATGCAGCTCTCCAGTGATGTGACACTGCTCACACTTCACACAGGACCTGTTTATGCCGAGACTGACACGTTATAAAGGTATATTTTCAGCAGCTTTTTTAGAATATTGTGGGATTAAAGTGACTGTGGAAGCTGTATGTTCAAATTCTTTGAATTACAGTAACTGGAATAAAACTTGCCTCTAAATCCTACCAAAACCTTAAACTTTTAAACCATATAGAATCCCTTTGCAGTATTTAAAATGGTGATTAATATTTCAAGGAAAATATTTTACAGAAAGAACTAGAATATGTAAAATTACCTGTTCTTTAGCCAAATAATCTGCCAGGGTATTTAGGAGCTTGTAGTATACCTCAAACCATGGTAGGTAACTAAAACAGGAGGAAAAAAGTGTTTTAATAAAATATCAATGTTACTTTTCCAGTGCTTATGAAATACTACGATGATTTATCTGACTTGCACATTTTTGTAACATCTCTACGTACAAATAAAAAGCATACCAAAATTTTCCCCAGAAACTGAATGCCACATCACTGATAGACAGTATAGATAGATGGTTTCTTTATGCTGGGTACTTGCATGAAGTTCCATTAAGTGCAGATTAACCCATAATACTTAAACTTCTTAGTATTTTCAAGGCACCAAAAAAACATTTGAAACATTTTCTAATCTCATTCCTACTATCATTAATTGTTACAGATTTCAGTAGTTATTTGCAGTTTTGAAATTCCAGATCTTCCTATAGCCAGTGGGCTGACAGGCCTGCTGCTTGCCCGGAGAATGAGAAACAACTTCGGGCAGACCAGTTAGCCCCTATTTGACAAGTGGTGCAATGCTGTGCAATAGTAGAGACGTCACATTATATGTAAGAATATTGGTCTCCCTATAAAGTAATTTCTATAGATAAAATTAACAAAAATAAAACCATTCACCAATACTGCAAACACAAACACATTAATACATCTATACTTAAAGAGACTTTTAACACAAGTCTGCAGCCCCTGCGCACAATACTCTCACTGAGTTAAACAGAATCCAAGACAAATAAGACATAACTAAAGAGTACAAGAAAAGAAACCCAAACACAGTGGTATCAGTTCCAATTTGCCTTCAATTTACAGAAGTTCGCTTTAACAGTGATATCATCAGTGACCACACGCTACAGAACTTTCCACCATCACTATTTAAGCTATTAAGTCTGATAAACTAAATAATAACAATATAAATTATACCTTATTTACAAGTTACACACTTTCTCATCTCTTAGAACTTTATCACAAACATTACTGAATAGGTAATATTATAGTTAATACTAGTTGTTAGAGATTAGAAGGGGGAGCTGGAAAGGAAATCGTGCCTGAAAGGTTTTCAGAACATTTCATACCCATATATAACACTACTAGAGACTTCATTCTTCAATGCAGGGTAAATCCACAGACATGCTTTTCTTAAAGGCTTTAGTGCACACTGAGGACAGACTTTAAATTTCAAACGTATATATTCCAGGAAACATGCTAACTGCAACTGCAAAAACCCAGTATGCAGAACCAAAATGTTTTCCCTGATAGGAAAAGGAAAGCTGTCAGGGGAAACCCTGGCTGGTAGAGAAGCCAAGTACTGCTTTGTGCAGTGAGTCCAGTGAAGGGTTATGTTTTCTTTGTAACACCTCTGTTCTCAGTATGCAGCTGGCAAGGCTTCAGAAACAGATCCTGATTCATAGGGAAAAGAAAAAGCGCAGCAGAAATCTAAACACAGTTACAGTTAATGCATTTTCTAGGAATTTTGCTGTCTTTATAAATGCTTTAACTACTGGCTCCTAAAACAACAAAACCAACCCCCCCCCCCCCAAAAAAAAAACCCCAACAAAAATCCATCATGAATTTGCTCTTGCCAAGCCAAAGAGACAGAGGCAATGATTTAATGATTTCCTTTAACTCCACCATATTAATGTCTTTATCACACTTTACCATACATTGTACTGGCTATTATTCAAAACTACATCAACCTCTTAATGCTCACAGACATTTTTATTGCTTGGTACTGCTGACAGTGGTTAAGGTGTGACATTATTACATTTGCTTTTCAATATTTTCTTAATATAATCATAAAATTTACTTTAGTGCACCTTTGTGAGGCCACTCACTGCTTACAGGTGTGAACATTCCATGCCCTTGTAAAACACCCACCATATCAGCACCTAAAACATCTGATCTTTGAGCATTCTTTTACCTAGGACTCCTGTTCTATTATCTTCTCAAATCATGCTAACCTGGTTTTACACATCACTGAAAGGCAAACAGAATTAATTGTTCACTGCAGTGTTCAGAGTTTCTGCAAATGTCAGAGCTGTGGAACAGCTTCACAACCCAGACTTACAGCAGGGACTGGAACACTGTCCTAGCATTTTGTCAAAAGACAAGGTACAAGGTGGGTATAAATCACAAAGTATTTTTATAACACTGCAAACACAAATGGGTAAGACTACCTAAAGGCTTTCCAGTTTCTTGCTATAACATCTGTGTTAACAGTATACATCACCCCAGAACATTTTGGTGTACAATACTGTGAAATCTCATCTGATAATCTATTTTTGATAACGAACATTTATGAATAGCATTCTACAAAAATAATTTTTATTTCAATAAAATATTAAGCATATTTCTTTTCTATATGCATGATCTCAGCTTCCCCATTACTGAGAAAAGAAAAACTAAATGCAATTTTTAAGCATTTAAAAAGGTCAAATTAATTATTTGAAATTAATGAACCCTAACAGAAAGCCAAAGGACATTTTTACTTCATACAGGAAGGCATCCTGATCAGAGTACTTGCTTAGAACTTTCTTCCCTTAGCAACATCAGGTTGATGATACGCTTCCGTGTCTTTGTGCAACAAAACCACCAAGGAAAACATCCTACTGACCATAGTTTATGAAAGTCAGTTTCCTTTTTGAGCTGTAAGATTAGTAAAGAATTGCTTTAAGCCTTACAACCACAGACACAAGGTTAGTATCATTTCAATGTGCCTCTTAAACCTGAAAAATGAAGGAAATCAAAACAACTACTCCATTACATTATATGGCATGGAACCAAAGAACCTGCCAGAACCTGTCCTCTGCTTCTTTGCTCCATAATCTTCAGTTCTTCGATAGCACGGCCTGCTTGCAAAAGCTTCTGTCAATATTTCTAATTATAATGTGCTTCAACAAAACATTACAAAGATCTACTGGAAAGCAACAAAGTTCCCTTTATGTTTTTCTTTTATGTATTTGCTAATTGTAATTCATTCAGCATAAGAAAGAATCGTTATACCTGATTTTTTCATAAACAGTAAAGAGTGCATTTGCATGTGTGCATATACAATGCATCTCTGCATTCAAAGTAAATACAGGCGTCTTTGTTCATGATAAAGACACCATCAGGTGGCTTTTTGGATTCTCAACTCAAGGACCAAGTCCAAGCTCTTTGCAATTTGTTAAATCCTCAAGGCTGTCAAGCAACACTTTTGTCCTCTTTCATCGTAGGCTAATTTTGGAAGCACGTTCGTTAATAATCCTATTAATTGATTTGGACTACTCTAGTAAACAGATTTATTTGTAGATAAACACTGGATGATGTAGGCTTTACCTCTTTATCCAGTATATCATATTGGACAAAGAATTGTGTATGGAATCATAGAACCCTGTCGTTTGGAAAAGACCTGTAAGACCATTGAGTCCAACCGTCAACTCAGCATTGTCAAATTTACCACCAAGCCACGTCCCAGCCACCACATCCACCTGTCTTTTCAATCCCTCCAGGATGGTGAATCCCCCACCTCCCTGGGAAGCCTGTTCCAATGCTCAACGATCCTTTCCGTGAAGAAACTTCTCCTAATATCCAATCTAAACCTCCAGTGGTGCAACTTGAGGCCGTTTCCTCTTGTCCATGACTTACTACCCAGGAGCGAGCCTGACACCCACTCACTACCCCCTCTTTTCAGGTGGTTGTAAAGAGCTGTAAGGTCACCCCTGAGCCTCCTTTCCTCCAGGATACTCACCCCCAGCTCTCCCAGCTGTCCTGATCAGGCCTGTGCTCCAGACCTTTCACCAGCTCTGTTACCCTTCTGGACTTTCTCCAGCATCTCAGTGCCCTTCCTGAAGTGAGTGGCCCAAACCAAAGCCAGAGTTCAAGGTGCTGCCTCACCAGTGTCAAGTACAGGGGGACGATCCCTTCCCTGGTCCTGCTGGCCACACTATTCCTGATCCAGGCTAGGATGCCCTCGGCCTTCTTGGCCACCTGTGCCCAGCTGGCTCTTGTTCAGCTGCTGTCAACCAGCTCTCCCAAGTCCTTTTCCACCAGGCAGCTTTCCAGCCAGTCTGCCCCAGCCTGGAATGCTGCATGGGGCTGTTGTGACACAAGGACAGTACCAGGCACTTGGCCTTGTTGGTTCGTTTGGCTTTTGTTTTTATGACAGCTAAAATCCAGAAGCATTTCGGGTCAAAGGATCTTCTGACCTTGTCCTGTTAACAAATCCTGCAAAATTATTTAGTCTTTGCTACCACAGTAGAACTAGTCTATGTACAGAAAATTCATCCAGCACACAAATGTCTATCCACATCTATCAGCTGGGTAACTATTTTTTTTTCAAGACAGAACAGCAATGCATTATCTGAAGCACGTAGTTTTCAAGTGGTTGAGTCTGACAGAGGAGACCTATAATATGTTAATCCTCCTAATTCAGAACTAGGACACTAATATCTACAATAATATGTACCTTGCACACTAATGAGCACCTTAATGTGTTAAGGTACACACTAATATGTACCTTAACAACAGATAAAATCAAAATTAAAGTCCATTACCAGAAAAACCTCACCACCATACCTGTATTCATAAAATTATTTATGAGCAGTCAGTACATTTCATAATTAATTACCTGTCTTATGAAAACATCTAAAGGTTATCAATAAAACCTCTTCACAGTACAGAAAGTAGAGGAAAATCAGGGCTTTACTGTTCAATTTTAATGTATTTGGAAGCCTAAATTAATTTCAGTTCTTAAACTATGAAACCACTACTGGTTTCTTATTTATTTTTCTTTAATTGTAGCCACTGTCCTTGCATTCCTCAAGTTACAATCAGTAACTGTTAGAAAAAACAAACATGCAAGACAAACATAGGACAACATCCAAAAACATACAACAATCTCTGTAAATATTTCTTCCATAATCATGAGAAACATAAAAAATATTAATAGAAATATTAACATAGAAAATATTAACAGATATGTTTTCTGTGATGGAGAATACAGGGGTCTTTATTTAAAAGTATAGCCCCTGTCTGTCACAAAAGCAAGAACCAAGATCCTTCATGGTTAATTAAAAACATACTTAACATTTTCTCTTAATCCAAATGAGCCACAAGGCAGGAGCTCAGACTTTTATTCAAAGTCATGCACAACCCTTGTTGCCGTAAGTAGACTTCCACCTCACCGGTGCTTCTACTACAGCTCTGATAAAACTTTTACATTCATGAGTCAAAGGTTAAACAAAGGAGAGGAAATGTTTTCTGTCAAATAGTCAGGTAACCACTAACAGTCCTGAACTATCAGCAGGAATCTAACTTCCAGTAATCAAATAAAACTAAGGAAACTGCCTTTCCGTAGCTAAATGTCTAATGTCTAGGGGCTACTTTTCTGTCTGGAAAATTGACACAAAATGTGTAAAATTGAAACATTCTGCTTCTAAGGGATTTGCCTAAAGGAAGAGTGAAAAAGTTTCAAGCGTGGTCTGAACTGAAGAACTACAAAGCCTTACCACATAAACCTGTCTTCCTTATTAGAGCATTTCATTTCGAAATGTAGGTGACAATTTTACAGTCATAAAATTAATGAAATCTAAGACTGAGCGTTTTAATGATGCATTTTGTGTTCCTCTGCATACCTAAGGTCAGCCTCAGAGTCCATCAAGAGTTTCAAATTATTTGTACTTTGTACTAAAACCATTCAGGTAATTCAAAATCAATTTCATATAAACCCAGAAAGTATTATTTCCACTGCAAGCAGCAGTAATACTTAGAAACAAAACCCAGAAGAACTAAGTCTACTATTATTCAAAAGCAAACATTTAAGTTTCTACTGCACCACTTCAAACCTCAATGAGCAAAACTATTACCCAAAAATAGGAAAAGTAAAACTAGGAGAAAAGACCCAGTATAGGATATGAGCTCAAAAAGGTATTTTACAATATGCCTATTGTGTATCCCTTGTCTTACAGGGCTGCATCAGCTCAATGCTTTGGGGAGAGGGAGGAGGTGACACAGCAGGATTCACACCAAGAGCTTCACAAAGCAGCCATGCAGCTTAATGAAAAGCACTAAATTAAATAAAACCTGCAAAGGAATCACACAGCATTTCTGGAGAATAGTCCAAGAGTTATTTTCTCATCTTACTATGGTTTAGCACTTCAAATTTGGCAACTGCAGTCAAGCTCTGCACATTCATTCTAGACAATACAATACCACAATTTAGTTTTTCAAACAAAAATGCCTGAGAAAGCTACCTTGGGAAATTTTTATTTCACTTTATAAACATACAGAGTATTTGAACAATACATTCTGATTTGGAAGATAATCCTATTTACACAATTCATATACATGTGTATATGAAATGCAAAAAAAACTCCATAAAACTTATAGAGGAATTTTGTATGTACAAGTATATTTTCTGTTTCAAAATATCCAATTTAAAGCAGGACCATGTGGCTGCAAATTCAGAGATTATTTCCTTTAATTGGTGTTTCAGATGGAGATTGAATTATAGAGCGAAGTCCCATAAACCACAAGACTTTAATCTTACATGCAGCTTTGAGCTGCTGGTGTAAAACCTGAGGACAAGCAGCCTTTACTTCGGCTTTTAGTTAAGAATCCCATTCAGCATTTGAAATTCTTTCTCTTTAGAAGCCCTGGCATAGGTTAACACATGGCTTGGTACTACCCACAAAAGGCATGTACAAGGGAAAAGCTGCGTCCTGCTCCCCACTCATCAGCCTACTCAAATTTCTACAGTTTTTTCCTTCCAATCACTTTGACTGGCTTTTTCCTGCTTGTCTTTAGAGATTTTTAGTTACATTTCACGTATTTATGACAATTCAACTAATAATTCTTCTGTATTTAACTATCTCTAATTGTCTTTGTCAAAGCCTCAAGTCACTAATCTTATTATAGTCCTCTTGTCCAAGGGGATACATCCATGTGCACAGGAGAAGGCAGTTTGACATGGCATTTCTGTACATCTGCACCAGTTTATATAAAAGTCTGATGCTATTGTGCACACACCTGTGATGAACAAGTAGTCTGAATTGCCCATACATCAGCCATCATGCATATACACACAGCAGATGTAATTTTATGTCGTTTTGATATAGGGACAAAAGCGAAGTTGAACATGTATAGACACTCTTTATATATAAAGACAGCATTTATTTTTTTTTTATTTCAGTTAATTTAAGAACAATAAGCATGTGCAAAGGAGAGACTGATAAAATGCCCAAAGAAATCTGCTTAGCGAGTCTTCTTTCACTTGGTCACTTCTAATGAATCTTGGGATTCAGAGAAAAAACCAGACTCGCTGCTAGATCATCAGATGGAAATAGTGATGCATTCCTTCGTCTGAGCTAGACACAACACAACACACACACACATTCTGGAGATAAGCAGAGTACCCAGCCACGAGTACAGTGCTATGAAGCTAGTGCTGTTATGCATTCAGCTGTGCATTGTAAATATGAAATTGTCACAATGAAAGCAATAAAGGCTATGCTTTGGACATGGTTCAGTGAAAAATTATAGCTTGCCACTTTTCATTTTCCTACTTATTTCTACCAAGTAACAGACCATTGACTAATCTTTAGCTGATGCACGCTCATGGGGAAATGTTAAAAGAAATACCCAGTTTACACCAGCTGAAAATTTACATCCTTTGCTTTGCAGCACTCCATACAGTACTTAAATGGATTTGAGTGTGCATAACTGATTAAATGTTGTTACAGCCACACAAACAATGCAAAAAATTTTGTTTCTAGCTTGATGAGGGAAGAAAAGAATAACTCAGAGAAAAGATCTAAAAGCATACACATACATTTTCACTCTGGGCTTTAATAAGTTATATAAAAAAAAAAGGTATCACAGAGAAAACAGTTAAATATTACACATTCCAAAAGCTTAAGACTTAAATCCTTCTGAAGTATTACTAAAGGCATATTTCAAAGATCCCAGAAAGCAAATTAATTTCCAGAATAAAATATTTCCCTTTTACTACTTTTATTATATGGTAGTTTTTTGGTTGGGTTTTCTTGGGGGTTTTTTTGGGTTTTGTTGTTGTTTTGTTTTTTGGTTTTTATTTTCAATACTTAGAGTAAACATTTCTTTTTAAATTACTTGCCAAAAAACATCCAGCATACTGGCTGTCAACATTAATTTGGCACCTGTTTAAAAGTTCATTAAAATCTTGATGTGCTCTTTCCAATAATCTGAAGCACTACTCTACAAGTCTCTATATTGGCTGGTCTTTTTTCCCTCAGTGTTCATTTACTGATAATCCTTTTACAAGCTGATGTTGGGTTTTTCTCCCTAACTCACATGGTCTTATGACACCCCCCACAACTACCCGATTTCCATGTGCCCAAAAGCCTGAGAACCTGCTTTTATCCATATTCTTCCTACCCTACTCTCCAAAATTCTCTCTTTCCCCTTTGCTTCCAATGCATTTGGTTCCTCCTCTCTTGTGTTTGTCCAGATTCTCACCTGAAAAGCAATTCAAATTCAATTTTGTTCCAACTATTTGCTGCTGAACTGGATATTCCCATTTCCTCTACTGAGCTTGCAGGCTGCTAGGTTCTTAATTGAAGTTGCAAATTTGTCTTTTAATGACATCACTCTGCCTTTAATTTAATTAAAATGGTTTTAGGACAGCTAAAATGGGGTTTTTTGTTACCAAAACAATTATCTTAAGAGAGAAGAAAGAAAAAGCAGGGGGAGAAACAAAGTATTTCTTTGGGGTCACTCTCCCCAGCATCAGTATCTCCTCTGCAACAAAACAGCATGCTCTTGTGACCCCTCTGGATCTATTCTTTCTTATACTAGATATAGTCTGGGCAAAGAACTTGGAAGAAACACCCAAAAATCTCTTTTCCAAAGACAGGAATAAGAATAATGCACTTTATTGCTGAATTGACAGAGTGCTTGTCAAAGATCTGATTAGAAAGTAAAAATATCCACATAACAGTCCAAGCCTCTAAGGCTGCAATGTATTGTTCTCTGCATTTAAGCAGAGATTTCATGTTATTTAAATAAAATTATTTAGCTTCACAGAAGAATACCATCATATGGGCCTTGGGGTCACTTATTGATGTGAAAGCAATGGTAACACTGCCACAGAAAAGCAATACCCTGATAGCAAAGTTAAGCACATTAGCAGAGAATTTGCAAAAGATAATTTTCTTCTTGTATTTTCCATATTCGCCCATCGACTCCATTTTTATTGCACCACCTTACCTTAGAATACAGAGGCAGACCTTGCCTCCTGACGTCAAACGGCAGAATCCAAACCTTTGCTTACTTTCAATGTCAGTAAGCACAAAGGTGAAATGCTGTCCTACTTGGTTTTGGGACACCCTGAAAAAACAGATACAGAGAGAGCATAAAACCATTAAATCACATAAAACATGAGCATTTAAGTCATTGGTCTCAAGTATTTTCATGCTCAAACCTCACTATAATCCTCAATACAATTCTATTCTCTGGTGATCTTCTTCAATTCTTACATAATCTTCTACAGCAGAATACCTAAGAACATGCTAGTAATGAGTAACACCTGCCACTTCTGTTAAATCTTAGCTGACTACACTGAAAATTAATTCCCAGAGAAGCTAAAAATCATCACAGACCCCAGTCTACCAGTCAGAGAGCACAAATATTTTTTTTCATTTATCCCTTGCAATATGGGGCAGGAGGGTTGTTGAGGTCTTGCTGGTTGATTTGGGTTTTTTTAAATCTCCAGCAAAATAAAATATAGAAAATCTCCTCCCTAGGTAAAAAAGAAAAAAAGCAGTTGATCAAAGGGCACGAGAAGTTACACAGGACACAGGGATTTTTTACTGTTTAATACATGCATGACAAAGGTTTAAAGATTAGCTAAAGTGGTATCACGACCCAGCCTGCAGAGCCTCCCACTCTTTTCAGTTTAGCTTAGCCCCTCATGAACATGAAGTGACTAGGATGAACCAAAAGCCTGTGCTGAGCATGCAACATCAGAAAATACACTTAGCCCATAATTAATGGACTTTTTTCCATTAGGTAATTAATCTCAAAGCATTAAAACAAGCACTTTCCTCAGCTGCCTTCAACAGCCTGGAACAATCTAGTGCTCTCTGTAACCACTGTTAATGGCTCATGCTCAGTCCCTCCATGCTCAGATTCTGGATGCTGCACACAGAGCCATCAATTGCCAGGACCTGCTGTTCCCCTGCCACATCGCTGCACTTTGCTCCTTCTTGCAGAGAGCAGACTGCCATGGAATGTTCTGTGTGGTTGGAGCAGCCCTGTGCACCCTGGGGCCGGGGCTCCCCAGAAACCCAGCAGCAGCTGCGCAGTCAGAGCACTGCAAACGCTCCGAGCAGTGACCTCGGCTGCCTCTGCTCCCACCCTCTCTCTGCTCGGCCATGTCCCACTCTGAGCCTTGGAGCTTCCAGCAGCCAGGCCTGGCTTCTCCTTACGCCACAAAACACCTGCCAAGGTTAGGCTGGAGGCTCTGTGCACAACCATACTAACCAAATTTTTTTTAATGTACTGCATATTTCTATGTCAGGCAAAATATCTGTACACAGGGCCACTTCAAAAATGAGATTTAAATTCTGATATTTTCTATTAAAAATAGCCCAGCCGAGTTATGAACTCAGTGGGAAGCATTTCTGATGCCATCTCACCATCTCCAAATCACAATCTTCCCTTTGCTTCTTTAAGAGAGGCAACTCCTTGTTTTGACAGTCAGTGTAAAAGTGTCCCGGCTTGAAAACTGCTTCCCACACAGTTTAGAAAGAGATGTGAGCAGCAAGTCCCAGATTTTTAATATGAGAAACACTCCAAGGCTAAAATTGAATTTCCACAAGAACCCAAAAGTTTGCATTTGGTCCTGTTTGCTTCAAAAGAACAGCCAACAGAAGCCAGTGACCGACCATCCATCTGGACTACATTTTCTGTTCAGTTTAAAATACTGAATTAATTCTGGGTTTCTAATTTGAGAGCTCCACTTAAGATGTGGGGGCAGCAAGGATGCCTGTTTTTCTACTCCTCTTCAGCAGAATTAAAACTGACTATATGTAAGCCTTAACATGAAAAACAAATGATAATTGGGGATTTCAATCGATAGATGACCACAATGTATAAACCAGGTACATAAACATTCCACAAGTGCTGGTGCTACAGTTTTAACATATATATAGCATGTTCCATCGTGCAGACAAACACTGGCCAAGTGACTTGGGGTTTGTGCCTCTCTATTTCATTGCAGCACATTCAGGTTGTTCACAAATCAAGTCTTCCCTCCAGAAACAGGCAGCGCCTGGCCCTGCTACCTGGACCACAGCATTGATGCCTCTCAAGTTTTTCTTAGCATGAAAACCAGCATAGATAAAATGAAATTATCATATACCAGAATTCCCTCAACCAAATGTTATCCAGACTTTTTATTGGAGCACAAGGTGAAGTAGCCCATCTGCAAAACCTTTCTGCAGAATGCTGGCGTTGTCAGCTGTTTGAAGAGAGCATGATCTGCTCACTTGCAAGGAGAGAGCAGGCACAAATCGCTCCCAACCAGTGCTGACATTCTCCTCACTCATTCCTCTGCCTTGCTTTTGACTTACTTTCAACTCTTGCCCTGCATGCTTACTTTTAATGTTAGTTCAATAATAATAAATCACTAATAATGAAGAATGTGTGTAAATACTTATTAACCCCGCAGACTACAATGGGCTCTTTCAGGTTATTACAGTTCACTATAGAAATAAAAATAGGTTTTAAAATTTTCTATGTATCTACACAATGCAGAAAAGGCTCTTTAGTACCCATGGAGTAGGTAAAGAGTCATTTTAAAGATTTTTGTTTACACTACAGCCATTGCTCAGGCCTCATTTTAAAGGAGCCTTTAGAGAGTTGATAAAGGCAGGAACTGAATCACTCCTTCAAACAAAAAACAGCATATCTAATCACTAAATTTATACTTTGCTCTCCATAAAAACTGCTCTTCTTCCAAATTAATTTTTTTAGGGTAGAGCAGATGTTTGAAATTATTTTTTCTTCAAATTTTAGAAAGTTTTGATGAGTTTCAAAAAATTTAAAACCTTATACATGGGAATAGATATTTCTATTTTCTTTTAAAAGTCTTAATGTTATTGTTACTTATAAAATATCATGTACATGTCCTTGACCAATATAACTAATATATACAATTCTGACTGGAGCTCTCATGGCTGCTACTTAAACCTGAAAGTTTCACATGTATTACAACTCCCAAACTGATAGGGAAAACCAAACCCCTCAGTCACCACTCAGTCACCCTAATTTCCCAAATCAAAGAACAGAACAGAAACTGTTTCAAGCAGGAGTTTGAAAACCACATGTTAAGGTGGTGGTACAAGCTGATGGAGAGACTAGGGAGACAGATATTCTCCTTCAGCTAATTGCTATGCCCTAATCTAAGCTTCAGGTACTATTTTCTTCACTTACAGGCCCATTCCAGGATCCACAAGTCCACAGCTCAGGTTCCCTGTATGGAGAGCTCCTCTGTTCCAACCCAGCTATCTGATTCGAGCTCTACCTCCCAAAAAACCCCAACCCTTTACAATTCAGAGAAAAAAAAAAAAAAAAACAGGAGAAAAACTTCAGAAGATATGAAAATGGACAATGCAACCACCAAGTAAGAAAATTCCCACAAATAAAAAACACAGTTAGCTTATTATGGGGTTATGTTTTCAAAACAACAGAAGCATTAAAAGAAACCACAACTACTGAGTAAAGAGTCTCACTGGGAATATTTAAGTTGCAACAGAAGCCTGTCTACAAGCTCTGTCTCGGGGCCCTGACCATCACACCTGGCCAAGGTCTATGGCAGCACACGGCAGCTCCCTTGGCGTTCCCAGGTTTCCTCTCAAACAGGTGCACTTCTGCACACACACGGAAACCAAACAACCCCTGTTTGAAATCAATAGTTACACTCCTCACAGCACACACTGCAGCCTGTCCTTACACGTGTCTCTCACACACACATTCACTATTACACAAACATGTGCCATGATACAGTGAGACACAAAACGCAAAGAATTCAGTTGCGTGTAACTGCTGCTACGTTTCTGAGTTTGCAATTCCCCTTGCAAACTGACTGCAGTGCCTGAAGGATACAGGAAATGCTACCGTTTATTTATCATCACCTGTACAGCTTGAAACACTTTCTTGATTATTTACTTTTCATTCTCAACTATTTACTCTGAAGGTAAATTTTTTGTGTAAGGTATCTTATAACTGCCTTTCAGAAGATCTGCAAATCCAATGATTTCAAGGCACTGTTTTGCACTTCACTTGATCACAGCTGTGTTTCTGCACAGATGTGACTTTTACCACAAATATCAACAGAAACAGCATTAGCCAGGAACAGGAGAGTGACAGTGATGTCATTCCTGCTATCATTACTCACTCACCCTAAAAGATTAGTAGTTAAATAACCTGCATGGTAATTCCTATACTCAAGTGACATTCTGCTGCTAAGGAGGAATCCTCTACAGCAGCAGCACCATCGATTATACTCCAAAATCCAACACTTCCCCGTGACTGGGTGAGCACCACAGGGAAATTAATGCGGTACACATCACTGTCTCCATGCTGATCCTACAGGCAGTTCCCAAAAGAGTATCTGAAAGAGGCTTGTGTGCTTCACATTCAGCAGGAGAAATGCATCCTGAAAGGGAAAAGACTGAGGAATGAAAGGAGCAAGGGAAGTACTTATGGTGGAGAGAAATGGCAGAGGCTCAAAGCACAGATAAAAATGAGAGGTCAAGCAGTGACGTAGCACAACTTCAGACTGAACCTGAGATGACTCCAAAAGGAACAAGAGAAGTTGCATCCTCACTAGTCATCACCCAGCTACATAACTGATGGATGTGGAGATTGGGGTATGGACTCTGCAAAGTTACATCTGAGCTCTGGGTTGGGAGGGAAAATACAAAAGACTGGAGAAAGAAAAGTGAAGCAAACCATGCACAGAGGATTCAAGCAACAAAAGAGAACAAAATGGTTTTGTCTGAAGCATTAGTATTACTTCAGCAAACATTGAAAGGAAATTAAAATCTCTGTCCTCAAATGTTAAATCCTCCTAGACCTTACAAAAAGAAATAAAATAGAGTACCAAAGAAAAGGGTCTTTCTTCGTAAATATATACATGCAAACTGTTAGAATATTATACTATTGTGCTGCTATTAAACAGAAAATAATTTATTCACAAAAAGAGACATAGGTACTTGAAGCAAATGCTCAAGAACTTCTATGATGTAATTAATTTCTTAATCCCTTCAAAATAAAATGTAAGTCATAACTAGAAGTAACAAAATTGTGTGTTTGTTTTCAATAAAAAAATATATATAAAACTCAAAGTTTAAGTCATGGTCAAAGAATTTTTTTACACCATTGTGCCTCTTTTGGCTTGACTTTCAGTTTCAATTTAATAGGCGTTTCCTCTAGATTTTTAATTACCATTCACAGTACGTACTTTTGATAATTAGTGTGAGTAGTGTACAGTTATTTATAACATCTGCATAAAGTATGCCTGGTGAGATGATGCAAGCAGCATCAAACAGTGAGAACTAAATCTGGATCTCTATGATCATTGCAGGATAGTGGATAAAAGAAAATTAAATAGATGATCTCATTTCTTTCCTTTTCCAATTCCTTAAGTAACTAATATAGGCGACTTGAAAGAAAATGGGTGACAGTGATCTTACTACTGGTGCTTTAACTGTGCTTTAACTTTCCTTTCTCCATAATTTGAAGAATATATATTTCCTACTTTATTTAGCTAGATAACAGAATTAACACCCCATTATCTATAACTCTGCAGTGTAGTAGAAAACCAGAAGCAATCTACAGAATGGCCACATGTTTTGTTTCAAGTATCTTGGTATCTTTTGTTTTAAGTATCAGAATCAGTGGAAGTTACTAGTTTTGCACTAGTAATTTCTAGCTCTTAATAGGCTCAGACAATGCTTAAAGTATTTTATATACATAAATATACATATACTACATATATGTATACAAATATATATATATTACAGGTTGAGAAGCTATGCTCTCTGCAGTACAATATGCTCAATTAATGAAACAGATATTTTCTATTTCAGTTCAAATGTTTCTGTACAGAAATCGTCATTGAAACTGTCTGTAAAATACTTGGTAGTATTAGGTGTACCATCTTTCATGATCCTACATATAAGAGGAAAACTACATATACATATATATATTCATCAGACAAGGGAAAGCACATTTATGGCTAGACGAATACCAAAACTATTGTAATATCTTAAATCTCCAGTGGAAAAAAAGCCCTATAAAAAGGAACTTCAGCAGCGTTTTTCTCTATCCTTTTCTTTATCACTCCAAATGTCTAAATAAAAATCATTAAACTGAGAAAGCAGAAGAGAACTGGTTTTGTTTAAAACAATTGGTAAGGTGTGTCTACACTACAGAAAACACTTCAGCTGAGTAGAAAATGGCAAACACATCATGCAGCCTTTAAGTTGTTCACACAAACAACCCGCCAGTGACAGTCCCCACTTTCCTGAATGAGCTTCCAGCATATCTGTCCTTTGCTCCACAACAAATCTGCCCCTCCTCATCCTGTTACACTCCCATGATCCTGCCTTGCCTTTGGGTCTCCCTGAAATCCCTCAGAACTCGGCTCCAGCTCCGCAGGCAGCTGTGAGTGCGGCGCCCGTTCTAAAGACACCTCGGCACTGCCTGAGCAGTCTGCAGGCCAGACTGAGCAGCCTCGTTCCTCCCAGCAGAAACCCAGCTTCCAGGAACCTCCACTCCTGGCCAGCTGGCAAGTTTTATGAAATTTGTAGAAATTTTGCACTTTTGAGAACACTGCTTTACAGTAAAGCATGAGGCCAACAGTCAAAAAGCATCTCTGGGAAGAGGGCATAGGGGGTGTTAACAAACCAACAACAAACTTCCTTTCACTTTTTCCTTTTTGTCCCTTTTTTCTTTTGTTTTTTACCCCTCCAGATAGTCAGCTAGAATACATACTTAGCTATGCTAGAAATTCAAGTATTCCCACAGTTTATTAAGTTCATTCTCTTCATACAAGCAACTAAGTGCCTTCTGAATGGTTCAAGAGAAATAGTTAAGGTAAGACAACTTATTTCAAAATAATTATTCACTACCACTGATTATCTTCTTGCCACTGGATGGCAGCAACAGAACCTCACCTTTTTCTGTTATCCTCAAATTTTATTTCCATTATTCATCTTCATTACCAATTTTAAACAGAATTCTGTACATTATCTTAAGCACATTAAAGACTTTAATGCTTTAAAGCCAACACGGACAACCATATTAGTTAAGTCATTAAAACAGCTTAAAGGACAGTGAGCTTAACCAGTTCAAAACCCAAACAACTTAATTAAATTCAGCCATAAAAGACTAAATAAGCCTAGTTTACTTCAGGGAAGTTGTGTTTATAAAGATCTTTATTTTGCCAGAGTGTTTTGCTACACAGACACTCTTCTTTCCTCTCTCCACACACCAGCTTTTCCTCTACTGACAGCAGCTTCTTGCATCTGATAGATGCTTCTCATCTCCAACTCACCATCTACAACTGATGCTCATGTTGCTCTGAAATTGGCTCAGCCTGCACATTACCTGGGTGTATCTTTCATTAATTATGCAAATCAAGATTTTAATTCAATCTTTGCCAATTTGGACAATACGGGTTTTCCAAACCGAGTGAGTTCAATCTATTAAATAAATTACCATTAATCATTTTGACAAGACCAAATAAATATTTTCATTAATAAAAACATTTTATATGAACAATTTAAATGACTGGCAGCATTATATGAAAACCAGACTATAACTGATACCAGAAAGGTAAGGACTAATTAATTATAAATAATAGTCTGGATTCTTTTCTGAGAAAAATCAATTGCATATTCAGCTACTTCCATGTAATTAAAGTCTTAATTTCTTTGAACTCAAACAACACATTTTCTGTACTGCTCAGTGAGTTTTTATATCCTGGTGCACCGTAACATTTTTAATGAAGCTGCTTAAAGGAAACTGTGTTATATCCTTGTACTAACACAGATGGTGCTCTCAATTACGATGTACAAAACTGGGAGCTGGAATATAGCTCTACCTGGACAGAGATATTCCTAAAATTCTGTAAGGATTACATTTTGCTGTGATAGTTTCCTACTAGTGACTTCATACTTACTTGAACAAAGGGTACGTTTTCTCATCTGCAGGTGCAAGCTTAGGGAATACATTACATTTGCCTTTTCGTTAAATCCTTGCTTGTAATCATGCTAAAAATATTTTTCTATGAAATATTTTCAAATAAATGATAACTGTAGCACATACCTTTCAACGTCAAAAGGAAAGCAGAACTTTGGAACGCTGTTCAGCACTTCCTGAAAATGCAAGCAAAAGAAATGAAGTTAGGGGTTTTTTGAAAAGGCTTTTGAAAGGTTTGCTTTTGAAAAAAATGGCCAAAAATACCCATAACAAATAATAAGTTCAAGGAATATATGATTAGAAAAAATACAGCACACGTTCCTGGACTGAAATAATTGATTATTAAAAAGGAATTAGGTTTGTGCTTTGGCAGATTGCAAAGACAATGCCATAGAAGCCCCAGGAGGGAAAGGCCTGGCCTGAAGGGTATTAACACCCTTCACATCCCCGCTGGGATTCCCTTCAACAAGGCCATATGGATTTTACAAGAAGCACCACACCATATGGGTAAGCCACGTCTGCTGCTACTTGTACCACAGACTAGCCACAGGGACTTCTGACAGATCCTGGCTCAAAAATACAAATGTTGTTTCAATTAAAATGCAGGCAGAGAAAAGGGAATGAAGTTGGCAGCAGAATGAATTACAGAGAGGTATAACAACTCTATACATGTTCCATAGTCAAATGCTGAAAGTGATGGAAATCGCCTACTGGTCCAAAGCAGAAATTTATATGATTAACCCTTTGGGTCTCACAAGCAAGCTTTGCTATTAATAAAGGAAAGGGGTGGGGGTGGGGGAGCAAAATCCACCACATCTACATTCATACCACAGTATGAAAGGATGTCTCTCTTTCGTGCAGAATTTTATTTAAGAAGCTGTTTAGTGGCAAATAAAATGTGTTAATTAAAATATAAAAATGCTCTCAAGCTAGTCAACGTTTTTCTCAAAAAAAAAAAAAAAAAAAAAAAAAAAAAAAAAAAATAAACAAAACATTTAACAAAAAA
>VZRH01006727.1:0-28586 GCA_013397555.1 Urocynchramus pylzowi | reverse complement strand
AAAAAAAAAAAAAAAAAAAGAAAAAAAAAGTGAATTACCAGATCATTTAGCAGCAAATATTAAACAATGACTTTACAAGAGCCTAGAAAATAGGTTTTATTTCCTTGCTCCCAACTGGGAAAACAAACCCCCTGTGAAATGCTTCAGCAAGAAGAGACAGTTGACATCCATGCAGTTGGTCAAAGCTGCAGAATTCCTTTTTTGTAGCAGCCCAACAGACCTGTATTTGTGTATACAAGAGACGGCCTGCAAGGTTTGTTTTTAGAAAAGAGCACATTGATTACAAATTTCCAGGGCTTTACATGAGGGCTTAAGAAGCTGATTTAAGGTGTTAGCACTGCAGCCTGAACACTCTGTTTACTGCATGTTGGACAGTCAACTCCCATTAGGGAAATTGTGTATTTAAATTCCTACACACTACAATGACTACTTACTTCAGACATTCACCAGGTTCAGTGGATAGTGCAAAATATCAAGAGCCCACAGAAGTTAACCAGCAAGAAAGGAACAGCTCAGGAAAAGGACACCTGTGACTACAACATGCATATATTAGCTGCAACATTTTAAGGGTATATGATGTGCCTCAGTAAATCTTCATGTGATACCAAATCAGGAAGTCCATGTTTTTAGAATGTCCAAGTCATACAAAAGATTTCAAGAAATCTTTAGAACTTTTACTGGGTTAGCACAGTGTATGAAAGCCACAGATGTGTTTTGGGAAAGGTTATTAACTCCATTAAAAACAACAGCAGTACATAGAATACTCTTCAAAAGGAACTGCTCAAGCACCATCCTACCTGCTCTAAGTGCCCACTGCATAAGAATAAGAAGCAAAATATAAACAGGGCAGGTAAGCATTTGATTTCTGCAGTCAGGAACAAGCACATACAATACTAGTAGTAACAACAACAAACTGTAACAAAAGAGAGCAAGCAGAACAGGCTAATCAAAACTTCTAACTTCTAAATTTGGAAATTTCCTAAACATTTCCAAATAGTCTATCACTTCAGGCTCATAAAGCTTGTTTCTCCTGTTCCAAATAAACAGTATTTTCTTCTTTTTCTAAATCTGCACCTATTCTCACACTATAGGAAGTAATTTTTCTCCTCACTAACAAGGATTTTAATTGCTGCCTGGTGAAGCTTAGCACTGACTCAGAATTGGATATGGAAATGTATTCATTTATGTTCCCCATTGTATTCTCTCAGAATAAATTATCACGAGAGGAAAAGAAAACAAAACCAAAAAAAACCGAAGGTATTAGCTCAATATTTTGACTAAACAACCTGAAAATTACGGGTGTGTTTTGCAGCGCTGCCCGGGCCGAGCGACAGGCCAGGGCTCCCCCGGCGCCGCCCGGCCCTCCCCAGGCAGCCACGCGCGCACAACTTCTGCGGAGCAGCCTCCGCTCGCTTCCCAACTGGCAGGAGCATCCCTCGGGGGACAAGTCTTTAAACCTCCGCACTCTTTAAAATTCAACCAGCCAGCAGGTCTATAGACTGGTGTATAAACAGTATAGACACACACACACAAAAAAAAAAAAAAAAAAAAAAAAAAAAAAAAAAAAAATCCTCTCAGCTTATGTCAGTGACAAAGCAGCTCAGCAGTTGACTGCTTCTCCCCTGACAGCGTAAGCTGGGTTTACACAGATCAATAGATGGTAGTCCTACCTAGCTTCCAGGGCTCCGTTTTCTCCCTTAATTACAGGTGCTATTCAGATTTTTAAAAGGGAAGAAAACAACATGCCCCCAAGATGCTTCCAGATGAATTTAAAATGCTAATTATATTATATAGACATTCACATTCGTGTACATATTTGTGTACAATTACAGCTGGTACTTGCAGCAATCTCTCTATTGGATAAAACTGGAGCTCTGTCTCCTAATGGGTCATCATTTTCAAGGCTCCCTAACCAGCCAGGACTTCCTCCTGAGTCAATATTTACACTCTCAGAAAAAGAATAATAACATTTGTTTTCTTTTATATTCACAACTTGATAAAATTATGTATCTATTTCTGAAGGTAAAAGGTTGTACAGGTCTTCAGAAAGCAAAATAGTTCAATTCACATGTCCCAAGATTATTTCTTCCTCTGGCTCTCACAGTATTAGTGGTTTCAGAAATGGTCTTTGTGTCATAAACAAAGTGTATACAGGGGGAAGATGATAATGATGTAAAAGAAAAAAAAATAAAAACCCACACAAGTTAAGGATTATCTATTTGCTTTTAAACACTGACTAAACATCTACAGGTGCATACAAAATTGTGTATAATCGCTAAGTTAAAGGATAACTATCTCATTCCTCATGCAAACTCAAAGAGAAAATCATAAAAATAATATCATGTGAACTGTGACATGCTGCTTCTCTTAAAAACGCTTAAACAAAGACAGAAATGTTATTTACAAATATGTTTCCCTTATACCTACAGCACGGCAGCAGAACCCTGCACTCTCACAGGCTCATGGTGCAATGGTCTATTAATGCACTCTCATTAGTTGCACTGTCCAACTCCAGCCTGGCCTGCTCAGGTTCACTGGCTCTACAATGGGAGGATATCACAGAAGCCTGAAACGTAAGAATTATTTAGTGTTCCTTGCTCGTTTTGGTACCCGCTCAGCTAATTCTGTGTATCACCATTTTATAAAGCAATGTAAACAGTGGTAGAAAATGCTTCTGAATTCATACATGCCAGCTTTGTGGGAAGAAAGGCTCTGATAACTTCATAGTCTGGAAAGAAACACGGTCAGTAACTAACTGACCAGTTAAGGCAGTTTCACCTTCGGATATTTCAGATTTTCCTCTAGGTCTAAAGACAAATTACGAAGAATTCCCTGAAACTGTTTTACATAAAAATTAATAGTCATATCCACGGGGCAGTCCCACGAAAGTCCTGTGCACATCTCACCATTTCATTTGCAGTGTGACACCACAGGATGGCTGTAACACAACTGTGTGACATGAGAGTCTCAGTGCTGTGTGGGCAGCAAAACACAGAGCTGTAGATGTGCTCTCTAAGCTCCACCTGCTGCAACACCTCTATTCACAGAAGATAGATAAGAAAATTTGTGCAATTGCAGCTCCCTAAAAATAGACCTTCTCTTTCCAGCTAACAATTTTCAGACTAACTTGCAGATAGTGCTGTGGTTTTTGACAGCTCTTTCTATGTCAATACAGCTGCCACGTAACGCTTCATCCATCCCTGACAAACATGCAAAGAGGAAGAAGATTCTGGACCACGTAGCAGAAGTTGTCACTAATGGATTCAAGCAAGATTAAAATTCCACCAAACTGAGCTACGTGTACATTTCTACAACCACAGATTGTTGTGACCCACAGAACAAATTCCACTCCACTGCTGAGAACAATTTTTGATCCTCATTTAGCTGGCTAACATGTAAACCACAACTGGAAAGGCCCTATAGCCTAATGACTGACATTCAGAGGAATCGGGTTGCTCGTTAACACAATTAAGCACAGAGCCCTCTACAACACTTGCTCTCTAAAAGGTGTTTGCATCTTTCAAAGGCTTACTCAGAGAAACATTAGTTGTCTAAAATGATTAAGGAGCTGAATACCTGCAAAGGAGGATGAGATCACTAACCGAATTTCAGCTAGAGTTAATTTCTCTCGTGCCTGCTTCCTGTCTCCTCCACCTGGCCACCATTCAGTTACATGCCTCAGGAAAAGATGCCAGACAGGCAGCTGAAGATTTTTAGCAGCTTCGACTTTGTGCTCTACACAGCAACAAGGGCACAGGTAAGGGCACAGACAGATGGGGCAGCAGGACAGGAATACTTTAGACAACAAGGTAATGGGATGAGCTTCAGATTTTAGAGAAGCAAAATCACATCAACAAGTAACTCTTGTAGAGGTGGCAGTGAAGGCCCAAAGGTCAGCTGTATCTGTGACTGAACTTGGAGGTGATTGTTGCAGCATCACTTAGAACCAACAGCATGTTAAATACACACAAAAAGGAATGAAAAAACCGTAAGGACTGGAACACTTATGAAGGACCAGGGTACACTCCAGCTGGAGATATGCTACAGGATGCTCTTGCCCAGTAGAGGAGACTAAGGCTGCTGTCCCAGGCAGCACACTTTTTACTGCTCTCACAGCAGCTTTCAAAGGCACTTCACAAGAAGGAAAGCTAATCCTGCATGATTAATCTTACTGTCCTACAAGACTGAGGCATAAGACTTTCTAAACTACCACAGAGCAAGTTTTAAAATTCAGATATTTTACTAAATTATAAAGTCTTGTAGTTCTCTATTTGCCTATTTGCTCCTGAATCTCATCATATAAGCAGACAAAAATAAAGCCTATTTCAGACAGTTGTGTCCAGCATAGCATAGAGGTAATCAATTACAATAACAAGCTCAGTTCCAAATAGCAGAATAAAACCAACATGAGGTTCAGTACAGGTTAATTTTCCTGCTTAAAGAAAAAACCCTTCAAATTTCCTGGAACTCATAATAAAAACATAAAAATAGACAATGCTCTTCTTCCTACAGAAAGTTCCTCTTAGAATAAGTTTAGATTCAAATGTTACCATCTACCTCTACTACTGGCAAGGCAAACAAAAACAAGATAAATATTACTTCACCACACATCTCTAGCATGCATGTAATATTAGTATACCATGTAGCAAAAAATAGTTTTCCCACAGTTCCCTGGAATTTTTCCCATGAGCTCCCTCATGTCAGGGTAATCATCATTCCCTAGGCAGTATCAGAAAGTTGGGAAAAACAGGAAATATGTCCTTCCATCTCCACTCTTGAGATTACTATGTGAGCAATAGTTAACTTTTAAGGTGGTAGAATATTTACTACCATTAAGAAAATTAATTACATTTTGTAGGGAAAATAAATAAATAAATAAATGAAAGGGCAGCAGTGTATGGCACACAACTTTCTATCACCATGCAGTAGGGGAAAAGTGGTTTTTTATTAATAAATACTTTCCATGTCTCTAACGCTATCTGGGAACTCAACAGAGAAGTTCTCTTTACTAGAATTACAGAAGACATTATTTTCTAAATCCAAATATGTAAATCTCTGAAGGTCATGTTAAAATCCTCTAGTCATCCAGCACAGCTAAGGGGGCAGCAATATTTGTTTCACTCAAGACCTCTTCAGCAGTTAAGATGCAACTCTGGCAGCAGTATTGAGAACCTCCTGCACATCCTGTTTAGGTGATGATTTGCCACTGGTGAAAAAATAATTACTGTCAAAGAAATCGCAAATTGAAAAACTGGTTCATAATTATTTGTTTTACCTGTTGTTTTTTCATTCCACCTTTGAATATTCTGACAGCAAGGGATAGAACTGAGCCTATTTGCAATAAACCCAACTCTACCTATTCAATATATTGCTTTAAAATAAGATTGCAGTCTCAGAAATGTCTGCAAAACAGTATCAAAGAATATCATGAGTAGAGTGTAGTTGACACTCAGGTCAAAAGGCTCCTATTTGCAGGATTTCCCCTCAGCCACCAAGAAAGGCTATTTATAAAAGGAAAATGAACTATAAAAGAACACTACTCATAATGACTATCTGCATTTGCATGAAAATGAAATATACTGAAAAAATCATAACATTTCAAGCATGACAAACTCTACTCCAGATGCGACTTGATATATTTCAAATTGATTTTAATTCCAAGCATATTTTGTTCCAAATATATTCCGAATATTTTTTTCCCTAAGTACTGCATTAGGTACTTAAAAGCCAAGTCCAGAAACAGAGAGTGTTTGTAAATAGTAGGATGCCATTCCTTGTCTACAAAGCTTTTAGTGAACAACTCACCTGCCCAGTAAATACCCAGTACTGGTGTACACAGAGAGGTCAGCACCAGCTCTGCAGACTGCTCCTGCTCAGGCTGGGCATGAAACTGTCTTGTAAGCACCAGGTGATGCTCTTCTAGAATCACAGCTTCCAACTGGTTATTTTATAAAATGACTGCACAGCATAGGCCATGAATAAATCCTGATTTCACTGGCAATTCAGAAATTCAGTAGTCAGAAATTTGACCATCACGTAAATTAAGGAACAACTTGAGTGTCATGCTGAGTGAAAGCGTCTGTACCAGAGAGTGATTTATGCAGATAAACAAGGTGAGGCAGTCCAAAAGCCAAACCCTTGTCTGGGCTCATCCATGCCTAAATGTGCAGCCCTGTGGGAGAGTGCTGGCTCCCATGGCTGGGTCAGCAGCAGGGGAAGTCAGGGAACCACACACCACCTTGTACAGGGTACTGAAACCGATGACATGTGGGGGCTTTCTTGGGCTACAAGAATCTACAGCCAAAAGAAAAGGAACTGAGAAAGGAAATCAGCTTGTAAGAAACCTGCTAGAATTACAATTCCTTAAATAAAATTATTTGTGATATTTTTATAAAGGAAACACTTATTTCTTCTTTTACACTCAGCAGAGGTTACATTCTAAGCTTCATCAGAATGCAGCTCAGTAAGAATTGCTTGCAGTAATAGTTTTTCTGTACTAAATTTAGATATTATCAAGTGTGTTGAAAAACGGAAGGAAAATGAAACAACTCCAGACCAAAGACCAAAGAGGGAAAGGGAAGAAGCAAAGAAGCATAAATTTAAAGTGTTAACTTGCCCCTAGTGTTACCCAATGCAGACAGATAATTATCCCAAAAAATAAAGTGCAGTGGACATACTACTGGTTGTCTTTTTCTCTAGAAGATATCACTTTACCTATAGCTGAGCCTGTCCAGACCTTCGGGCTCCCTGCTCAAAGCCTCTGGCAGCTTTATTGCCAGCAATTACTCTGAACAATTGCAGGCTGGTGTTGCTGCATGTGAGCATCAGTCAGCCACCTCAGCACTCTGTCAATCAGCTTAGCTTCGACCTCTGATACAGCATAAGCCAACTCTAAACAGCTAAGACAAGAGGGAGGCAGCTTTCACCAGCAAGCCAGGCAGCACAAGCAGCTACAGCCAAGAAGATTTTCAGCTCCTTCACTTTGATCAGAAGAATGAAACTGCCCATGTGTGTCCCAGGGGAGACACTCATAAATATAAACTAGCATTCATGACACTTACTGAAAAATTAGCAGAAATCCTGTTCCTACAGTAGGAATTCTCTATCAACTGAAAGAAGTCTTCCCTCTTCCAAAATTTAGTTTAAAATTCAAGAATGGGTGCACTGAGTGTTCATTGGCCCAGTAAATTTTCTCTAATCATTGTCATTAGTGCCTAGTGAAGGATAAAGGGCAGAGATAAGCGTGCACCATACCCTCAGAGACAGATGATTTCTCATATGAGGATCTTTCATTACCAAGTGTACATTTATTAATGACTGCACACAGAAACAGACACACAAAACCCAGAAACTCAACACCTCTGCTTAGGGGAGAAGCAATTAAGAGTCTACCAGCCAGGTAGCTCACAATGCTTTGAAAACTTATGCAGAAGTAATGAGCACCAGAAATAGGTATATTCTGATGGATTAATGTATTTCCCTTCCTGATCACCTGCTTGGAACTGCTTCACCTTCCCTTATTCCTGGTCCAAGATCCCAAACGAAGTGGCCTGGATCCTTCCAGCTGCAGCCCACTAATCACCCTTGTATTCTTCTTGCTACTCCTGTTCCTGATTTTAGTCCCATCAAGTCTTGTTCTTTGCCTGGTTCCTTGATTTCATCACATGCGCATTATGCACTTTGATCTCAAACCATTTCCCTAACATATGCAATATGTAAAAGAGTATTTTATTTAACAAAATATCAGCAAATTATTTGAAGTGACATGTCAAATACCTGTAGTAGTAACAGTGAACCAGTGTACCTCAAATGCTGTCCCAGTTCTGCAGAAAACTATCATCAAGAAAAGCAGAAGAGGAGCCAAGAACCAAATACAGGGTTCAGGAATATTACATCCAGTACTTAGAATAGAAAGGATAGGATGTTCCTAAAAGTGCAGCAGAGTAAGCCTGAGACACAAAACCAATGCTGAAAGTAAAACAGAGGCAACAAACAAAAGACTGAAATGGAAGGTGGGTATTAAGGAAGCAGATGAGAAAGTATAAGGTATCCCAGAAAAAGGAATTAGGGGATATTCGACTGGAATATTCTGAGGGCAGCTGAGGTCAATCAACAACGACATCACACATGACAATTTGGCAGTCTTTCTGGAAGATGTTCCAAATGATTGTCATCACTACTTCAGCCATCAGTTAATTTTTTCTTCTTTGGTTTGGCACATCACCACAGGCTGGAATCTGGTTTGGCTTTGAAATAAGCCAAATCAGTAACAGTTATTTTCAATAGGCTGATAGAGAATATCTGAAGGACAGTCAAATATTAATTCTGTACTTATTTGAGCAAACAGAGAAAAAAATACTTCTACAAAATGTAGTCCCCCAATATCACAGCTGTATGATTTAAAAAAATGGCTAACATATGCAGACAGTCTATTAAAATGCACATAATTTATTTGACTCAAAATGAAAACATATCTAACAAGTAATTCCATTCATCTGGCCCTTTTTCACCCAGCCTTAAGATATACAAATGTGTGCCTTTTCACCAGAACACAGCAGCTGGGAATGAAAAGAAAAGCATTCAAATGATCATTTTCACATCATATTCCATCGTCTTTTCACCAGCTTCTCCCCAGTCTTTCTTTGAGTCCCATTCTGTTACAAGAGAGCTGCTTTTTAGATCAATTCATATTTCCATAATCCACACTGCTGTTTCTCTCTCTCCTCCCCAGGGTGGACTAACCCCTGCATCCAGAACTATGGCTTACAACTGTCATTAAGACCTGTAACAATAACAAGATAACAAAAGAGCTGGTAGAGATGAGGTTAGCCAGTACCATATGCTGATCAAGTTCAACATTTTAAACTTAAAAGCTCTATGAAACAAAACTCCCACAATTCTGAGAACAAGCATACTTCATGTTGCCACCTGTCCTCAAAATTTCAAGGAAATACCAAGTTTTCGGTATTGGCCTTTTATAATTTTAAAAATTTAAAAAATAAAAGACTCAAGGATTTATTCTGTCTCTGTTGGGAAGAATTAAAATAAAAGGTTGAGAAAGCATCTTAGAATATTCACATCTTGAATGATGTAAGGGTCTTGGTGATTCTGGGTGTTCCCAGCACGTCTTTGTGGGCAGTTGTTCCACAGAATACTTATTATGACTGAACAAATCTTTTCTGTTCACACAGTGCAGTTAGCAACTATAAATACACCTCTGAATGTTTTCCTGCTGATCATCCATCAGCTGGGATTTGCATAGACAAAAGCATTCCTGCCTTACACACACAGTATTTTTCAATAAAAACAGTGTCTTCCAAATGCAAAGTGTCAGAAAATCACTTTATCTTAACCAGATAAAGTTCCCTTGCAATGTACAAAACTGCCACGTTGCCATCATCTCAGCAGGGCTAATTGGTTTCCACAAAGATTCAAATTTGAAAATATCCCTTAACTAAATATAATGTGCAAAATTTAGACAAAAACACTATTGAAAATTAGTAATCTCATTAGATTGATTCCTACTTTCTCATACCAATGCACCCAAATATCAATCATACTTATTAATAAACAAACAACAAAATCACCAAACCCTTTTTAAAGCTTCCTGATAAAAACAATCCCACAAAGCAAGCACCTATCTAGTTAGCATAAACGTTTGAAACATGTATTTAATGCCTCATCAGAATACAAGAACAAAGCCATCTCATGCAGAAACCTGGTGAGATGCACCCCCTAACAGCATGCCTGTAGCCTTGGAGGGAGTGTAAACAGCCTCATACCTCCTGGGTTCCTGCTGCTCTCTTAAGAGAGCACAGAGGAACACAGCATCTCACTGCTGGCTTCCACACATTCATTCAACCCAGAGAATAGATTTTAGATTGCTTCTTGAGACTATGAAAAAAAAAAAAAAAACCACAAAAAAAAAAACAACAAAAACTTGTGCTATTATTTAAATCTTTAAAAAAAGAATATAATCTTTTTCATGGTGACCCCATTTATGTACTTGCTGCCACGATCCATTCAATTAAGTATTCCACACTGAAAGAAACTGAGTCTTTTGTCTCCAATCAGATGCTCATTTTAGCCAGGCTTAACTTTCAGTAGTTAAAACATACATTGAAAGTCAAGTGTGTGATTGGTGCTTTGCTGCGGGAAGACCAACACATTGGTACTTCTGAGGATTTATCCTTTAAACAACTGCACATGCACCTGTATATCTTCATGCATACAGATATTTTCACATGAACTGGGTAGATCTACATGTATAATATCAGACTTTAGTTTGGGTCACTGCAGGATACAAAGCTCAGAATTCAGTGGTGACTCCTGCATAATGTGATACAGTAAAACTAAAACCCAGAGGTTATGTAAAATATGAGATCATAACATAAAGAGCATTACCCTAACTTCAGAGAAAACAGCAGAGGTTCCTCATGTGGGATGCTGTATCCCTTACTCATTACTCATCTAAGCAGGGTTTGGATGACATGGGAAAGCAGATTTAGACTGCTCGTCTTAGAAAGCAAGAGAACATAGAATGAAATCTGCAACACAACCAACAGTATAATGCAGAGTCTGAATTCCTTCTTAACCCACATCTTCAGTTAATAACCCCTTGTCATATTTATTACTAAAGTGGCTTCTGGTAAGACCATCTCCTGATACTGGCTATTTGTGTCATCTTCCTGGTGAGATGTTTTTCACCAGCAGAGAAGTTGCAGGCTGAAATTGGAAAATATTATGTGATTAGAAGAGCAAAGAATAAGAAAAATTCAATGGACACCACATACTACACGTAGAAATCGCTTTAGGTCAATAGGTAGTCAGACTAAAAAGTTCCTGAATTCTTACACAGCTAAAAATAATGCCCAACATACCTGTAATTGCTAAATTAATAAGAAATGTTGGACCTCACATGCCCCAAAGGTTAAGCCAACACAGAAAGCAGTGCCACCTCTTACCCAGGCACCACCTGCTGCTGCTGGTGCTATCGGCACCATGCTCTCCTCCTTCCTTGTGCTAACACCACTCTTTTCCCAGGAATGTTTCAACTCAGTGAAGCTGGTGGGAGTGTCAGTGCTTTTATTTGCTGAACAGACACGAAGAGAGCCATAGTGGAGACATCTGGACACATGTGACATCAATAGGGCTTTGCTACTGACTGCACTGCCACGAGCAGACAAGCCAGCGCCAGCAGATCGCAGCTCTGCCGGGCAGCATCAACTTCTGCAGAGATGTGTTTCCTTCTTCAACAGTCAGCAAGTACTTCAGTTTGGAAGCCAAGGTGTTATTTTCATTTGGGCTGCTTTTCCAAAGCCCTTAAAAAAACACTTTCTTCTTAGAAACAAATGTAATTATTTTTTCCAGATATCATAGCATTAATATTTTTTCTTCAGACTTCCATTTAAAAACGGGCTTGTAAGGCTGAAATGAAACTCTAGTTTCATTAGTCTGAATACACAAAACAGCAATTTCAAGATTAAAAACATACTGATCTTCTATCATGGGAAATTTTACATAAAGGGGATATTCGAACATACTACAAGACAGTGCCTCTAGGAATATACATTCAAAATACATTTTAAAGAAAAAAAGAAATAGCCCATTAAATGGCTACAACTCATTCTTTATCCAAATTTGAGCATCACAGAAGATTTGGACAATCACAGAAGACCTATATATGTTCAAATCAGAAATCTTCACATTTTTTCTAGAGTGCTGAGATTATTCACAACTTTTTCCACATTGTCAAACTTATTTTTATAGCACTAATGCCAGTACAACAGTAACTTGTAACTCTAAGATGTCTCAAACAGATCAGTTCTTCTGGCTCTTGAGGCACTTTTTAATAAATACTTTCTTTGAAATGGTAGTGTGGCTCTTTGTACTCTAACCAGCATGAGCTCATTTTTTCATTCATAGTTTTGAGAGTTACTAAAAATGGAATTACTCCTACCTCAACAAATAAAATAAAATGGAAAAAAAAAAAGGCAAAAACACTTTCTGAAACACTCCTGACAAAGAGAAGTGTTTTTCATTTCCTGCCTTGAAGCATTACTTTTTTTCCTTCCCCACTCTGTGTTTTTCTCTTTTCCTTCTTACTCTGGCATTTGAGGAGTTACCAGAGACAAAATAAGTGGGTTCCCTGTAGTCATGGCAGATAAGGAAACCAACAATGAATCCTGCAAATTCTTTTGTGGTACCAAAACCATGCCTAAGTATTTCCTTTACTTGACAGACTGCAAGTAAGTAATTATGACAAATCCCTGGTCTTGACTTCCTCCTGATCAAGTCTAGTTTCTACATCCCATCCACAACAGATCAGATGTTTAGCAAAACATGAATTTGGAAAGTCAATATTTAAGAAAAAAAAATAATATTGACCAGCATCAAAGAAAATGGCAGGGCAGAAGAAAAACAAAAGATTAGAGATGAGCAAGCACTGGGAAGTTCAGACATACTTAGAGGAGAAATGTAAGAAGAAGAAAATGTCAAAATGGCTTAGACAAGTTTTCTTTGCATTATGAAAGCAACAAAAAGGTGACATGATAAACTGTAGAAAAATTCAGGAAGAGAGGAAAATATTTTGCCCACTGTTATCACATCACTGTGCAAACAGACAGCCCTTCAATTTTAGGAAAGATGATTCTTTGGGATACATCCAAAAACTAACTCACACATTTTACATTTAAAATAGAAATGACTGAAAAACAGAACAGAGAATATTCTTCTTTTTTTCTTTTCTTTTTTTTTTTTCTTTAACATTCTCCCCACAAACTTTCATGGAAATTAGTTCTGATAGTTTTAGTGGGTTTTTGATTTTTAAAGAAATTAAATCTAGTGGATACTCAGGTCTCCAATCCTAACCTACCCAGTTCAACATGCACACACACGTGCAGAGAAGGCTTCTGCTGATTTCACTTCATGACTTCATGGCTCAGGGGTTTGCTTCAGAAGCTGCTATATATTCTGTTTAAATCCAGTGGTTCTAATAGAAACATTTCCCTTGCAAGGAGAAGGATTAAAATACCCTGTTTTCCAGGAACACAAGCAATTTACCTGAAACACCAGTGACCCTACACAACTGAGACACAGTGTGCAGGCATAGGTTTTTCAGAGCCCAAAGGCAGAGCACTGCCTGAGGCCTCTGGTGTTTATAGATTAGGTATGTCTACTGCATCTTTGTATGATTCCCCTCCAGTCTTTAGTGGGCTTCATCTTCTAATCATTTTTCTACACCAGCTGTTCTTTGAATAACCTTCGACTTGCTGAATAAGCTCCCATTTTTCTTCATACATAATTTCTCTTTTCTGTTTTTTTTTTTTTTTTTTAAGATCAAGTCTTTCTTGGGGAAAAAGAACAAAAAAAACTAGAAAAAAAGAATTTAAATGACAATGAAGATGATCATCCTGCAGCCAGGATAATTATCAAAACTTGCTGAATGCCTAGCTGAGAACATATAACAGCACACTTTGCTCATTTGTCACTGTTTTACAGGCTGCACATTTCTGACTGATGCTATTCCCTAACTACTCACCCTACTTTCTATGTTTGTATATTTATTCCTTTCATCATAAATCACCTCATAGCTGTCTTTATAAAATCTTGTACTATTGATTAAAAAAAAAAAATCAACAATTTATCAACATCTGCTGTACAAGACTACCAGATCATCCCATGTGGTGATATTACCAATGAAGAACATGTTTGCCTCAATATTATAAAAACAAGAGGCAAAGAAGCCATTGAGACAGAGATATTTATTCTTTTTTGTTGCTTTATGTGTTTTTTTATGAAAATAAAAATATCTCCATGCAAGAAATTACGGGAGAAGTTGCTGAAGTAATAAAATTTAGTAATTTCATTAAATTTTAATATTAATAACTTTCATAAAATAGTCATGGGGCAAAAAACCCAACACACTAATTAATAGCTTGCTGTCACTACATACAGTGAAATAATCCATCAGTCCTGTATGTTTAAACTTTCCTTTGAGGATTAATTATAGACAGAACATAGGATTTTCACGCTTTCAGAATCAGTAACTTTAGATCAGTCTCTTATAAGGGTCTGAGGATTTTTTTTCCCCAAACAAGTAACTAGGGTATCTCTAAAATATTATTAACTATCTAAAATCTTGCATTGAAAAGGATTAAAGGAATGGAATGCATATGTTCTGACATTAAGAGGACATACATGGGTAGCTCTTCAACTTTTTTGACCTGGTGGTTTTTTATAACATCAATGTTTGGCAAAGTTTTATTGATAATTTTTTTCCCATTTTCAATCCCAAAACAGATAAAAACCCAACATGTCCAACAGGACCACCTGATAAAATCCTCTGTATCAAAAATAAGGTGATACAGAAAATTAGCACGACATTCCGTGTTCTACAACTGCTATTGTGTATTCCTGTCACAGAGGCAATCTAATCACCAAGCCACCAGTTGGGTGAAGACTTCCATCCTGCTATCATTAGCATCTGCCTCTCCACAGCTGAATAGAAGAGCTTTTTTATTATTATTCTAACATAAAAAAAAAGTTCAATCTCATGTTTCCAACCTGGTCTCCAAAGTCCTCCGGGAACTTCCACAGTACCACTGGATCTGTAAATAATTGACAGACAGCATTAATCAGAGGCAAAGGAACAGAGTATTACAGTCAGAGTACATTAATATTAAAGAGAGGGTCAGCTTAGCGTCAAGCTTTGAGGCAAGTGCAAAAATATATCTAAAAACTAAGGAAGATACTGGATTATTAAAAAGACTTATTCCATATTTATGAAACTGTATGTTTATTGTTTTACATATGGCAGCAGGTTATAATGTACTGAACTGTTTTCATATTCAATTCTTTATTCCTTTAATACCTCATTCTTTAAGCACATTTAATTTTCACTTTTTAATTCAATTAAGAAATGAAGAGATAGAAAACCTCTTTTCATCCCAGGAAAAAAGAATAGAAAATTATAAGGGGAAAAAAGGGCCTTTACACCAGTACAGAAAAACATCCTTTGTGGGTTTAAAGATAGTACTAATGTAACCAGCATTCTCAAGGAAGAGTTTAAACAAGCTACCATGTTTCAGTATTTTCTGTTCAGAGCCACTTAAAACCAGCATTTCAATACCTCAAAGGTTTCATTACCCTCCTGTAAACTGCTAATTATAAAAATAATCAGTTATTTAGGATACATATTAGTCTCCACTTAACACTGTTTTGAAAGCCTCTATCACAACAATTGGAATCATAACCTTTCAACAAAAACACAAATTATGATCTTCATTCAGCACCCCCCCACCCCAAGCTTTTAATCTCCTTTGATACAAGTGCTACTGTTACACAGCCACAAACACCCATGAAGCCTCACAGGATTCTCAACAAGTTAGCAGCAGTGTTTGTCCACCTGCTAGAAGTGAAATGATCCATCTTCCTGCAAGGGAGACCCAGGGCAGTGCCAGAGCCTGGACCAGCAGCAGAGCTCTCTAATTCCTGCTCATGCCCAGCTGCGGTCAGGCAGATCCTCCGGCCGCTGTCCGCATGGCCAGCTGCAGCTCGGGGTGCCCGAGGGCAGGAAAACAGAGGAGAAACAACAGTAAGGGCCAGGACACTGCCTGATGGGAACTGCCACCTCTTGTCTGCCTCAGGAGCTGCTAGCTCCCTGTCCTCCAAGGAGCAATCTTCAGATTTCCACTTCAGGCTCTAATACCATCACTGCGTGGTAACTCAGAAATTTCCTTCTCATTGCTAGGTTTGACATCAGAACCACAGGGTTTTCCACTTTTGGCAAAGTGCAGAGGTTTCTACACTTCTTCAGGTTCCATATATGTTTGCTGGTGCAAACTGGAAATTTAATGAGGAGGGAAATACCACTGGTGGTGTCATTGCCAGCTGCTGATCTCAAATCCTACTATTCAGCACGGAGGTGTCGCACGTGTACGTTTGCCGCTGGCCCAGCCACCAGGAGCAGGAGACCGAAGTCTGCATTCCTCCTTCACCCTGGGCCAGCTCTTAAGGCAACAGCAGAACATACATTTCAAATGTGTTACAAAATTCAACTTGTCAATCAACTCAGTGCAATTTAGACCTAATCTGTATCCAATTAAAATCTAAGTGCGATTTTCAATAAAAATTGAGGCATTTGACCCTATTTGTTGGACAAGCTTGTTTTTTATCCTAAGAACATCCAGGAAGGTTTCTGCAGCTATTATTTAATAAAATATGTGTATTTTGCACAAGGAATCTTCGTCCATTACTTGGGAGGAAGTACTTGGGAATAATTACTTCTCCATTACATGGGGAGCAAGAACTTTTGAAGGCAGATACAAAACAAGAGATAAGATGCTAAGTTTATAAGAATATGAGAGCAAATAAATACAGGTACTTACAACAGAGACCTTTTTTCCCTGATCTGTTTTGTGCATATTTAAATTGCAAACAAATCTCTATCATGACCAGGTAAAAGAGGAGCTTGACTATCCTGTAAAGGAGCTCTTGTTTTTATTCCAAATTAGTATCATGAAAAGGAAAGCAATTACATATCAACAATGATCCCTGATAAATCCAAGGAGCAGCAAGTACAGTAACATATGAAATACTCAATGTTAAGTAATCCATAAATTACTTGCTCAAAAGCACCGAAAACTTGCAGAATGCAAAAAATACTTTAACAGAGCTTATAAATCTAATGCCATGTGTCCACAAATATTTCAAGCATAAATTTATCTTCGAGGAGCAATCCCTCTGCACTCCCACTACCAGGTACTTGTTGGTGAAGCTGTAGCACTGTCTGTCTCCTGCTGGTGCAGACTGTCATAGCTACACAGAGCCAGATGAGGGAACTGGCTGAGATTAAACCAATGTCTGAAACTTTCCAGGGCAGCATTAACTAGGTAAGTTCCCCAAAACCATTGGGCTTGCACCAGAAAAAAAGGAATAAAAACTGGGGAATAGGGAGTTGTGGTGAGAAAAAAGCAGGACTGCTTCATGCGGCAGCACTCCAGCATCAAGCATTTGTTACAGCTCGTGCAACGCAAGCTGGTTAGCAGCTGCCTCTAGTTCCGTTTCTTATCACCCATTTCTTGTTCACAACTTCCCAAGTCTTGCAGTACCATTTATAGTTGCTTCTATTGCAAAACCCAAGCTCTGTGGCCTGTGAGGAGGTGAGGGGACCTCTCTGCAGCAAGGCCGGGCTGCCGGAGCATCGCCAGCCAGGAGCTTAGCAACATCGCCTCTTCCCAGCAGCGAAGCCAGGCAGATGATTTTGGCAGATGTGAAGTACAGTTACATGAGAAACATCTAGTTTTGAATGCTAACATCTAGTTAGTGAATGCTTTAGTAACACAGTAACAAAATCACTGAGGTTTCTGAAATCGGACAGAAATGTTATTTCTTTTGCTCACTCTCCTTAGTGCAAATGTAACTGCCAGGCTTCAAAATAGGAAGCAGATCACAATAGCAAAACCTCTGGGTGTTATTTTAAAAGGTCACAGTCATGAGCAAAGTACAATCTCAGAATTAAGCAAAACTTTGGGTTTGGGGTCAAAACGTGGGTAAAATTTACACATCAATGAGGTGCCAACAGAGCTAGCAGCATTTCACAGGGCCACCCTTTATCTACAGGCAACAAGATCAACAGCTCCAATAAGTTCTTTTGGTGCCCTGATATCACAACAGACAAAAAAATCTAAAACTTCAATTTAGTGTCCTGCTCATCTTGCCATCTTCACTTCATACTAAGGCTCTCTTATACTACTCCAGCCTACTTTTACCACTTGAAATGGTAAAAACAAATCTAAAGTAAATTCCAGTTCACTGAACTATAACGACATTTACTTTCATATCATGAATGGATATCTATATCATGAGAGGATAATTAAATTCACGTGATCTAAACAGGAAGAACAATGCTTTTAATACTCCTTCATAAAAACAAAAAAGAACCAATATTAAAAAAAATTATTCCTAACTCAATCCAAGAAAAACATTCGGTGCTACACTCAGCAAAAATTACACAGCTTCAAGACTTGTCCAACTGCTTTGAGCTGGTTTTGCAGCTGTTATTACTGGCCTTTAACTGGATATTTTAGTAGGTACTTGCCATACATTTATTAAGTAAGAAAATCTGATGTGACTTGTGCTTCAAAAAGGAAAGTTACTATATTCTTTTTATGCTTTTACTCTCTGAAACCAAACCCTAACACCTATAAAAAGCCTCAGGATTTTATGATAATTATCCAAGTCTGGGATTGGAGGTTTTTTTCAAAAGATTATGTTGGTTTCTGCTTTTGGAGCTAGGCTCAGGAAGCATCTGACACATCTTTGGGACAACTTCTCAAAAGGGCTGCAGAGGAAGAAACAAAAGGGTACTGATTTAGAAATGAAAAGAGAAAGTATAATCCAATTCTGCAACTTTATGCACTCCATCTTCAGGTTTACAAAGACTGAATTTTCTTTTTCCTGAGGATTACTTTCCAGATACTCTGTCTGATCTGGCAACGTTAGGTCAATTTTATGCTGATTTTATGGGTGAGAGGATGAGAACTGCTCAGAAATAGCTGTTGTTATAGTCAGCTGAGGAACTACTGAATTTCACCTCATTCACTTTTTCTAACAGACTTTTCAGAATAATTGGTTTGCACCAATTCTAAGTGAATGTAGTAGTAAAAGGAAATTGTCAAGTGCACACATAAAATAGTTTGTGTGGTACATGTATAAATGTATATATACTGTTGCATGTGTACATGGATATTTTCATGAACAAACAGCACTTTTTCTGTGCCTACTACATCCAGGACATAAATCTCTGCACCTGCCAGTAAGACTTAAAAATTCCTTTGCTAAATATCCTCCAGCATTAGAAAGGACATCTCCCTTGGTACGAGCCAGATGAGAGAAAATCATGGAAAGGTTTGCTGAGGTACCAAAAGAGTGCAGTATAATTAGACAGAGAAAAGCAAGTCCTATGCAATGGTTAAAAAAATATTATTCAAGATGTAATGTAGAACTGCTCCGGAAGATAAATGCAGGCAACTATGACACCCACTAAGACAAGAGGAAAACATATGCAGATTCTCAAGGTAATTTCTCTCCAAAAATCTACTCCTGTAGAGACAAGGTCATAAAGCATGTCATATGTATTTTCATGAAAACAACAGTTTAACTTATGCAACAAACTGAAGAAAATACAAAGGTACTATTTCTCATGACAGAGTGGATTAGAGAAGCAGTACATTCAAAACTATGAAAAAAGACAATGCTTTCTGGCTTGTAATTTTCCCAAAAACTGACAAGTTAAATACACTCTAAAAATACTCTTCATAATTATCAAGCTTGCAGATTATAAATGCCACACAAAAATACAATAGGATAAGGTAATTAGCACACATTCAATTTGGTAATGGAACAGAAATTACAAACACATGCTGAGAAACATCATCTTGGGAAATTCTCTTGGATGGCAACAGAGAGTATTTCAGACAGGAAAACATAGCTAAGGTAAAATGAAACAGATTAATTAAGTAGTCCAATATTCTAGAGAGAGGAGGAATCTTCATCCCTGTTGGTTGTACTGAGCAGAACAGAGAAAAAGACTGCTAAGCAGAGCTGGTCACGCTTGGGACAGAGGAATAGACTAGATAACTGCTCAGTATTCCTCCAGTTATATTTTCTCTGATACCGTACAGATTTTCATTGGAAAAAAAGCTGTCAGTGCAGAAGGGAAAGAAGAGACTGGGGCCAGGAGTTAAGGGGGTGGGAAAGAAATATAATGAGGAAAAGGAAGGTAGCAAAGCAAAACTTATTGCAGACTGTTCCTCTTTCTTGTCTGGAAAAAACAAGTGCCATATTTATTTTTCCTTACTTGAACATGAGAATGTAATTAATACATCTGAAATTATCTAGCATTATCTCAGGGAACAGCTTTACAAAGACACATTTAATCAACAAGCAGAATGGATTTTATTAGATGAAGTAGTTTACAGCAATAAAAAATTAGTTCTCTAAGTGTATGATACTGCTATTGTTCAAAAACAAAGGCCTTTTACATCCTTAAAGTAATTTTCCAGAAACACTGAACAGTAATTCTAGTGATGCTTTTGTATCGATATAGTATTTAATACTCAACCAAATCACTACAACAGTGATTCAGAAACAAAATAAGAGATGAACTATAATGTGCAACCCAAGGATTTTCACAGATGAAATCATCTGATGAAAAAAGCAGCATTTGCATAAAAAAAAAAAAACTTCTTGCAAAAAAAGACATCTGTATATCATATTAAAATTCGCCCATTCACAGTTTCATACATGAAGTGCCAAAAATGGAGTAGAATGGGAGGCCCTGCTGCCAGAAGGGGCAGTGGTCTTCAGCTCCCTGGTTTGGGGGATCAAAGTGAAGCACCAGCCAGGAGCAGGAGGAAGAAGAGCAGGATGCCATGGAAAAAGGGAGAAGAAGGGAGTTACAGTATTTTCCAAGCATCACTAATCAAAAGAAAGAACAAGAGAAAAATACATTGAAGCAATTTGATTTTAAAAAACTAAAACTAAGGAACAGTAACTAACTTCTCAGGCACCTAAAACCTGTCAGATTAAAGATAATATGCAAATAAAAGTGCCACTACAGAAAATACCTTAAAGTACACTTTTATACAAATCATGTAGCAAAAGAAAATGTATTTACAAAGCTGTATCAAATCTTAACAATCCAGTACCCTCAACTCTTTTACTTACACTTTACTCACAAGTGAGCCTTCCTTAACTGTCTCCACAATTTCAAACAGTTTTCAGCAAACAGCAAAGGAACAAGACAAAAATGTCAAAGTCATTGACAACATCAGTTACAGAAAATTATTAACAAGTTCCAGTAATTATATTTGCCAGCTTTTCCTGCTATATTAATACACTGAGATTCTTCAAGGTCTCTAGTGAGACTTGCCTTTCAAAATAAGCCACAGCATGGCCACAGAATAGCAACCCAGTGTCTGCTGTTCCATCTCCCTCACCCACACCAGTGGCCTCTGCCTTGTCTTCAACTGATTGTAAAGCTTATGCCTCATTTTGAAAATTTATTTAGGCATTGAAGGTACCCATCTCACACTGGTATCAAAGGTGATATTTGGAGTGTGTGACTTTTGACATTTTTCCTTCCAACTTTTCTCATGGAAACTAAAGTGTGAACTAAAAGACAACAGAGTCAATGAACACATGCTAAATACTGCCCTTTGGGAAATGGAAAATGGAAAATAAAAGCTTACTAGCCTCAGTTGCAACCTCTGTAGCTGTTATCTGTATGTCTTTGGGATTACACATTTGCCAATCAGAAAAGTGATTTTTGTATCAAGTTCAGAAAGATAATTACAAAGACCTTACTGGCAAGATGAAAACATCTTCCTTCCATGAGGAATCTTTTCCTAAGGAACTGTTTTTAACTGTAGTAATAACATCTGCAATTGAAGTAATTTCTGTAGGATGTATCTTGAAAAATGCTCCCAGTCACAAGTAGCACAAATTACTCAAGGACTTATCAATTGGCTCAGAATTTAATTACATTTTCCTATAAACACATAATACTTATCAAATTATTTCAAGATCACAGTGTTCACACCATGTTTGTGGAAATCCAGAATTTTGTTTCTAATACACGTGAAAAGGGTTCAGCAAAGTACATTGCAGACAAGCAGGACTTTGTCAGGTTTTGGACCCAGAACTTCCTCCAGTCTTTCAGATTTCCCTGTCTGTAAGGCACTTGAACTAGGCAGTAAGTACTTATTCCCCTTTTACAGGCAGAGAGATGGCTAAAAGCTCTAAACACAACTTGACATCTCCTTCAGAGCTGCAGGTCAATCCCTTTTTGCCCAAGAATTTGTCCCACTGAAGGACAGAGCAGTAAGTCATTTCAGCTTACTACAGACAGAAAGAAAGATCCTTTTGGCCGCAATGCTATTAGCCATGCTTCAGCCTAAAACCCTAATCAGGGTGAGAGTTCATTGCACAGACAGTGCACAGATAAAATGAATATATTCAGCCTTTATTTGGTCTCTTCATGAGATAAGTAGGGGTTTCCTTTAACTGGTAAGTCTTTAGCATGACCTTGAAAAGTATGGCAACTGTATGCCTTTAGACGCTGTGTTATTCTTAATTTTCCTACTTCTAAATTGTAATCATGACTGAATCATGAGAACAAGGATCTAAGAACCAAGGCAGCAGAAGAAGAAGCAAGTGGGCACCACATATGTTTCTAATCATTCCTAATGTTTAAGGATGGATTACAAAAAAAAAAAATACTTTTGCTGTCTCTGGGTCTTTTGTTCAAAGAAATCTAAAGGAGACAGACAGTGCTGTGATCTACTGAAATGAACAATAACTGAAAAGAGTAAGAGCATTCACCTTGGCCAGCAGACACAAGTTTTACACCCTCCCTGTAAGAATGAAAAAGTAACACACCACACTCCCTTGCAAACAGACATTATACAGGGGTTTCTTAGTTTTAAATGAAGATATGGGACTTAAAGGTCTTAAAAACTATTGTGGACTACATGAAATTTTCCTATATTAGGAAATATGCAATATTGATTTTAAGAAAGATCTAGAAAAGTTCAAGTATGTTATTACCAAGCAATATATAAAGTAAATTAGGAAGAAGCAAAACTCCTGCCCTGCCAAATACACTAGGGATGGATCATCACTTGCTCTTCCATGTCAGTGATGTCTGACCAGAGAGAACCATTTTATGTCACAGACTACATTGTTATATTTGCTTTGTGGAACCCACACACACTGCATATAGAAAAATCAAAAAGCTTTTGGCACATGACAAAAACTGCATCTCACTACATTATGGATACCTGAGTTATTGCCTCCTGATTTACTCCAAGAAAAACAAATTTGGTATCAGCTTGGACATGAAACCAGGGGTATATGTGACCCTGTAAAGCAAACTGATTGATTGCAGAAAACTGAGAGTGATATCCAAACCATTTTTGACAGGCATTTTCCAAAAATAATACAAAAATAAATCTTATGTTAGAGTTAACATACCTTAAAAAATAAATTAAAGCAATAAAAAATTAAACCAAAAGCTTCATCCTTCTTCAAGTTTTTTTTTCTCTAAGCAGAAGTTAGTCCAGACTTTAGCTACTTCAAGAAAAAATGAATGTTTCAGAGGAACTCCCTCAAACTCCCTCTTGGCCAAAGATGATATAATGACTATCTATTTACATCACTTCTTGCCTGAACAGTGCAGCAACATTCCTTCCACTTTCTGCTGGTGAGGACCACATCCTGGGCACAGCCCAACTGCTGGTACTTGAGCGCACGACTTTCCACTAAATTATACCCCTTGCCTTAAATACTGACTAGCACAAGCAGTAAAATGTGATTACTCAATAATTAACAGGTAAGTAACTACCTATTACTCAACAACTTACAGGGAGAAATCACCTAAAGGCCAGAGCAATAGTGGAATACATAACATCTTCTAAGAGCAATCCCATTGCCACTGTCTTTACAAGCAAGGACAGCTACAAGGAGAAGGGGTTAGATTCTCTCTTCATTGTTCTATTCTAGATTATTTATGACATTTTATTTAATTAGTACAGATACTATTGTATCATATATTCACCCCATCTCTACGATTATCCTGTGAAACAATGGAACTGTGGAACTGTGCAATGATATTCTGTTTATGCTTGAGAAAGAATGAACATAATAGTACATTATAAAAGCATAGTTTAAAATTATTTATTCTTTTTTCATTCTCCAATTACAAACAGCATTTTCTACATTAAATTCAAACCTCTCACATTTTGCTTACTGGCTGTGGTAGGAAGGTTTGGAAGCAGAATAGCACTGCTAACCAGGACCTGGCCTGGAAGGTTCCTACACCTCTGAACATCTCCAGCACTACAGCTGAAACATATCCAACTTCAAAAGCTGTAATTATACAAACCACAAAATTTCATAATTTTATATATGTAAATTAAAACAATCACAAACCTTAGTTACACAAAGCTCCAGAGTTCTAACAACCATGTTGGTTAGCCATAGCATACATATAGTTTGTTACATATGTAAACACTTCACAGACTTTCATTTTGAAATATGTATTTTCTAGCATATTCTGATTCAGCGTTCATTTTAATCTTTGTTGTTTATGACACATTAAGCCAGAACAAAGATGAAGGAGCACTGATCAATAAGCACAAATCTTTTTTTGCCTTTCCTTTCCATCTAATCCCAAATCTATTTTAATATCATCAGGGGAAAAAAAAAAAACAAACTCATCAGTCACCTGATGGAGTAATTCAAAACTTAACCAAACAGGGCTAATGGGTGAGAATTGAAATGAAAACACCTTGACAAAGAAAGCAATTTCTTTTCTTCGCACTCTTCAGAAGCTGTGGGTGATCGCTGTAATCGAACCATCAGCGGAGAGGGGCCATCTGTCCCAAGGGCCCTCCACATGAGCAAGAATCAGCCACAAAATATTTTAGAGGCTGGCCCACATGCATTGAGCCCTGATATATCTATGGCAGGCAGCATGCAGCTGAAAATCAGTGTTTTGACATTTTTCCCATACCAATCCTTAAAAGTCAACACTAAACTTTTGATAAGAACAAAACACAAAGAGCAGGTTAAGAGAGGTTGCTTACAGAAAGATCAGTGTTACACCAACAGCTGAGATCTCCCATCATCAAGCACTCATGCTTTAGTATTCAAGGGCCATGCTCAGAAGAAAAGGCTACAGAAAACAACCTTTACACTTGCATTTATGTAATGAGTCCCCTCTAGGATTAGTTTTTGCAGCTAATGAAGACATACCAGTCACTTACCAAACCACCCTCACAGAATCACCAAACCTTGAGTTTCTTCCACATAAAACAAACAAAACATTAGGAAAGGGTCTACCAGACATTTCCAATGCAGCAGCCAAACACAATGCATGCTGAGACCCAGGGGCCCAGGCAGAGGCACCGTGGCTTTAGCACCTGACTTCCCAGGGAACACAGATCATTCTGATCCCCACCAAAGACATCCCAGAAATCCAGAAGAGACTGCATGTCACACCCCTCCCAGGGATGTTCCCAAACTGGGCATTTTTCCCTTACTAAGCCTTTTAAAAGGGAACACCACACAGGGAAGGCTAATGCAATTTATTTCCTCAGCATTTTCTAACTAAAAAATATACTGATCTTTTAGTAAAATAAACTCTGACATAGCTGCAACTCTCTGCACCCTTCTCTCCATCTGTTTCAAAACTCTGAAGAGTCACAAAGTGGATAGAGAGGACAGGAAATTTGTTGTTGTTGTTGAGCTGTATTAACAATATTGGTCCCTCTCTGCCTCAGCAGAGATTGAACACAGACCCAGCCAGCAGCACAGTGCACTGGGAATTAGAAGAAGCACACTGTTCTTGCAGTCCTGCCAGTTACCTGTTGCCTGGCCTCAAGTCAGTTATTTCAGGTTCCCAAACATAATGAGGTCTTTGAAAAAAAAAAAATTTTTTTTTTTTTAATTCAGAAGAAAGGGTATTTAAAAAGAGACATTTCCATGGGGGGCAAGTTTAGTTATTTTAAAGCACAAGCCACTCAAACACATAAAACAAGTAAGGGCAAGTCAAAGGGTTTTCTCACAGGTGTTTACAGTTACCAAGGTCAAAATTTCCAATTATGTGTTGGAGAGGGAAAAAACCAGAGCAAAACCAGAGATGTAAACAGCAACCTGAAATACATGAAGAGGCTGCACCAGAATGGTCTTGTGTCCTGCAGCCCTTGAGGCATCAGATCTGGGTTCTGAGTTAATAATCCCAAAGCACATGCAACAACTGGGAAACTCTCCAAGATAGTTCTTGGTATCACATAATTCAGTGAATAAACAGAATATTTATTCAGAATAGCAAAGTAGATGGTGATGTAGATGCATTACTTTAATTTACATCCCACTACAAAGTAAGGTGATGTGGTTAAAGTGCAATGCTGTTTTATCTACAAAACCTCAATGCCTGATGCCTGCTTTGTCCAGTGAAATCTCAAATAAATCATACACAAAACAGTGAAAATTAATTTAACAGTGTGATAATAGCAGACAATATATTTCACTCTAATAGAAAAAGCTAAAGTTCAAAACAACACGCTGCACTCGCATGGCCCATGAGGGGTCAGAACTCAACACATCCTTTGTAAATTGAGCCTTTCCAGAAGCCAAGGTCAGAAGCTGCCTTCTCCCATTTCAGCAGTCTGCATTCAAACTAGCTGTTTGAAAAGTACAAGAACTTTTTTGTCAGAAGCAGTTCCTTCAACAAAGGCACCCTGCAAGGTAACACGGCTCTGCTGGTGGGTGGGAGCCCAGCCCAGGCCGGCTGCTTTGCTGGTTGCAAAGCCAGGACACACCAGCCAGGCAGGGCAGCTCCAGCTGGGCCATCACCCCCTCACAGAGGCAAAGCAGCAGCCGAGGGAGTGCTTCCCACCATGCAGAGTAGAAAGGAGAAAGAAAACAGACCTGTACACACTTGGGAGAGCAGTGAGGTGGTTGCAGATGGGAAAATAAAAACTTCAGGAAGGGAGCACTGCAGAATGATGGGCCATCCATATGTTTGAACCGAACATTTCTGTCTCTTAAGTAATGAAGGTCTTCATTTTACTTTCCTAAAAGCATTACAGCAGAAAGAAGTGAAATGAGGCCAGGGAAAGCATGAGTAATGCCTGTGTATGCACCACACAGCAGTCAAAAAATTACCAAGGTGAAAAATAGTATTATGATTATTGATGTGAAAGAAAAAGGAAACACTTATTAATAAATCAACAATAGCATAAATCAAGGTTGTCTCATCTGAAAATATCAATTTCCCAAATAAATCTGGTGCTAATATCTCTGAATGCACATATAAACCTGCACAACAGTAACAGCTGTCTATGCACAGAATGGACAAGGAGCTAAGACAGACAGAGCTACACATAACATGACACACTCTATTACATTAATCTGTAGGAAAATTTTCATTAAAAGTTCTCCTCTCAACCACTGCCCTTCTCTCACTGCCCAATTTCTCCATGTTCAGCGTTGCATGGAAGGGTTTGATGCTATTGGAAGGGCTGTATTATTCTGGCTTCCATTCTCTATGTACTTCAGCTTCTTCCTTGACACAGCTGATTAAACAAACCTCAGATTTCCTACAAGCCCCACATCACTAATCACTTCTAGTCATTTCACACCCATGCTCTGTCCTCCTGCACATTCTCCATCTCCACCAGTAAGACAGTGCTGCTGCCATGGCTGCACATTCACCACTGGAAGGCTTAAGAGGAGAGCTCAATGGATCTGTACAGTTTGATAACAACTTGGTAACCACATGGAGCTTTTCTCTTTATTCTTTGTTTTGTTCCTGAAAATGAAAGACATTCACCTCCAGGAGCACAGCTAAGCTCCATAAATAAGTAAGAACCTAGACCAGCACAGTGTACAGTTGGAATCAATGCTAAAAGCTGAAAGCAAAATAATTTCTGATCTAAGGAATTTAGAGTCATGACTGGAAGAGCCTAAGAAAACAGTACCATTGTCTCATTGATCATTTAACAAGAAAGCAAAAAAGGCTAAAAACACTAAGAATTAATCACAGGTGTCAACCAATCTTCATTAGAGATGCAAAAGAATTTTTGGAGGAAACATTAAAATGTTTTCAGACAAGCCAGTTCCTGCATTAAAATACACTATGCTGCAGCAAAAACAATCACTCCCCATGTGCATGCACCTCTCATCAACAATAATTCAATATGCAGCTAGAGAAATCAGAAGTTGCTTTGCTTTAAGATTAACTAATTCCATTTTTTATTAATAAAGACTATTTCATAATCACTCATGCTGAAAATTTCTTAATCAATGGAACAGAATGCACTTGTAAATTATGTCTGCATAAAATAAGGTATCTCCTTATACCACCTTTTTAATTCATTGTTTTTATAATTAGTAAAAAAACCCCACAGGATACAAAAATACTGCTGAACTTTTCAAGTACAAAGACATACATTCTCTCTCAAGCATGCCTCAGATAACTCCTCTCTTATCTTGAGTCTTCCATCACTCTGATAAACAAAATCCCTGAACTTTCCAGAGTAGGGAAAATCCACTAATTTCTGAAAATACTAAAAATAAACTTCAAGAATCATGGATGTGCAAATATCACAACTCAATTTTAACAAGTTATCCCAAATGACTTATTATTGCTTAAATTCTCCATTCCTATCAAGGCCACAAAGGATTAGGCAGATTCCACAGAAAAACATTCTGCCTGAAAGAGTAAAGTGTATCTCCTCTCTCCAGGGCAAATTCTGTTCAATGTACTTAGCAATGGTTTGGACGAGGGGATCAGGTCCACACTCAGAAAGTTCGAAGATGAAACCTAGTTGGGCAGGAGTCTTGGGCAGGAGTGCTGATCTGCTGGAGGGCAGGGAGGCTCTGCAGAAGGATCTGGGGAGGCTGGACTGATGGGCTGAGGCCAACAGTATGGAGTTCAACTGGAGCGAAGTGCCAGGTGAGGCACTTTGGCCACAATACCCAAATACAATGCTACAGGCTGGGGCAGACTGGCTGGA